>JAVSBS010027819.1:130003-147444 GCA_033124195.1 Coracias cyanogaster | reverse complement strand
TAACTAACTTCAATTTCATACATAATTACTATTTTTAGTTATTAATAAAACATTACTATTAAAAATGTGGCCTTCTATGATCTCTTTGGTTTTCTGCTTTTCTGTTCAGTTCTGTTCACTAGTACAGAATGCAGCTAAATGCCTTTAATCATATGTGGGAACATTATGCACAATTGTTCATTATCTCTCTGGCACTACTTTAGCCTTTGCCAGCATCTTTCAATTTTAGTGAGAAAGCAAACAAAAAAACTAAAGCAACTTACAGAACACTAAACTGAATTTTGCTGAAAAAGCTAATGAAGATATAATTAAAAAGCAAACTTTCTGGAGACGAGTCCTCTTCCTATATACATCTTTCTCCTAAAAATTGTGGTCACCTTTGTGGTACATATAACTGAGCAAGCGGCTGCACAACCACAGCTGATATCCAAGTTCACTGTGCATAAGCCAGCTAACTCAAGTGGAAGAAAAAAGTTTACAGTATGTGGAAAAAGAGACTGGCCAATTGGGAGGAATATAGGAATGTTGCCAGAGTATACAGGGATTCAACGGGAAAGGCCAAGGCCCTCTTGGAATTAATGGCAAATGATGTAAAAGACATCAAGAAGGTCTTCAAGTACATCATTAGGAAAAGGAAGACTACGGAAAGTGTGGGCCCGCTGCCGAATGAGGTGGGTGACTAAAGTGCTTGGGCCTGAATTGTGGGCCCCAAGTTGGAGTTGACTTGTGGATGAGTCATAAACTAGCAGAATGTTTTGTTGTTTTCTTATTGGCTTCATGTTCCAGAGGCAGAACCTGGCCCACCTCTGTCTCTGTGGCCTTGCCCTCACCCAGGTGGTCGTGACTGGAGTGGTAGGCAAGGCCAGGATTATATTAACCAAAAGCTGATCTGTCAGAGGAGTATCCTGTTGTGTGTGGCTTCTCTTGGGGCTGGTTGCCTCTTACTGAGAACTCTCAGTGGTGCCCACCCATGTGAGGGGCCACTAAGGGAGCCATCTCTGTCTATTGCACCCAGAAGGTGATGCTGGCACCACAGTGGGTAGCAGAGGAGCTGGGCTCACAGGAACTTATGGCAGGACTGTCTGAAAGGAGGCTTCTGAGGGGATGTTGCTGAGTTCAGCATTGGCCTGTGTGATCAGGCAACCGATGGCAGCATCAAATGAGGATGGCTGAACCAGCACAAGAGTGACCTGGTGACAGAGGTTACAGAGAAGGCAGACTTACTGAATGCCACCTTTATTTCAATTTTTACTGCTAAGACCTGCCCTCAGGAATCCCAGTCCCTCGAGGTAAGAGAGGGAGTCTGAAGGAATACTCCTTGGTCAAGGAGGATCAGGTTAGAGATAATTTAGGTGAGCTGGAAACCCACAAATCCTCGGGCCCAAATGGGGTGCTCCCATGAGTGCTGAGGGAGCTGGCTGATGTTATCGCTAAGCCACTCTCCATCATCACTGAAGGATCATGGAGAACAGGAGAGGTGCCTGAGGACTGGAGGAATGCTACTGTCACTCTAGCCTTCAAAAAGGACAAGGCTGACCCACGAAATTACAGGCCAGTCAACCTCACTTCCATCCCTGGAAAGGTGATGGAACAGCCCATTCTGCTGGTCATCTCTAAGCATGGGACTGAAAGAAAGGTTATCAGGAGTAGTCAGCATGGGTTCACCAAGGGGAAATAATACTTAACCATTCTGATAGACTTCTATCATGGTATGACTAGCTGGGTAGATGAAGGGAGAGCAGTGGAGGTTGTCTACCTCAACTTCAACAAGACTTTTGACACTGTCTCCCATAACATCCTCCTAAGTGAACTGAGGAGGTGTGGGTTAGATGAGTGGACAGCGAGGTGAATTGAGAACTGGCTGAACGACAGAGCTCAGAGGGTTGTGATCAGCAGCACAGTCTAGCTGGAGGACTGTAACTGTGTCCAGTCTTGTTCACCCTATTCACCCATGAGCTGAGTGGAGGAATGGAGCGTACTCTCAGCAAGCTTGCTGATGATACAAAACTGGCTGACACACCAGAAGGTTGTGCTGCCATTCAGCAAGATCTGGATGGACTGGAAAGTTGGGTGGAGGGGAACTCAACAATAAGGGCAAGTGTGAGGTCCTGCACCTGGGGAGGAATAACCCCATGCATCATTACAGGTTAGGGGTTGACCTGCTGGAAAGCAGTTCTTGGGAGAAGGACATAGGGGTCCTGTTGGACGACAAGTTAACCATGAGCCAGCAGTGTCCTCTTGTGGCCAAGAAGGCCAATGGTATCATGGGGTGCATTAAGAAGAGTGTGACCAGCAGATGGAGGGAAGATCTCCTCCCCCTCTACTCTGCCCTAGAGAGGCCACATCTGGAGTACTGTGTGCAGTTCTGGGCTCTCCAGCTCGAGAGACAAGGAACTACTGGAGACAGGCCAGCAGAGGGCTACAAAGATGATTAGGGGACTGGAACATCTCTCTTATGAGGAAAGACTGAGAGACCTGGGTCTGTTTAGCCTGGAGAAGAGAAGACTGAGAGGAGATCTTATCAATGCTTATAAATATGTAGAGGATGGGTGTCATGAGAATGGGGCCACTCTCTTTTCGTTGGTGCCCAGTGATAGGATAACAGGCACAAACTGAAACAGAGTACATTCCACCAAAACATAAGGAGACAGATTGTAATAGGCTGCTCAGGGAGGTTTTGAAGTCTCCTTCTCCGGAGATACTGGAAACCCGCAGGACTTGATCCTGTGCAACCTGCTCTAGGTGAACCTGATCTGACAGGAAGGTTAGACTAAATTATCTCCACAGTTCCCTTCCAAGCCCTACCATTCTATGGCTCTGTGATATAAAATATGAAAATGAAAATGGGAGGTTGTATCCTCCCATGTTGGGAAGAATATCAGTCTCATGTAGTATATCATCAACTATATGTAGAGAACTAAAAAAAAAATTTTTAGCTGCACTGAGAATATGCAAAAAGTCAACTTTTGTAGCTTTAGTTTTCTAAAGCAACTCACCAATGTTCCTTTTTATTTTGTGATTACCTAACTGAAGACGCCACAGAAGCAAAGAGAAGGTACAAGGGGAGGAATTGTCTCCTTGCCATATGTCATGTACAGCAGAAACATGCAGCTTTCATTCAAGGATGTTTGCAAAAACCACTGGACATTTTTCCAAATGCAGTGTCAATGAGAAAAAAAACCCAGTCTGTCTAAAGCATGTTAGCAAGGCACCCCAGGTGGGCATTTGAACAATAAAATAGAGCTGTGTGAGAGCAGCAAAATGACAGTACTCTGTAGCTCTGTAAACTCATAAAGAAATCTTCCCTAAGGCTGTTAGCAAGGCTTTCTGGTGTCCCTTATTGAACAAAATGTGGTGTACCAAGCCAGGGCTAACAGTTTTCACATCAGTACAAAAGAGGACCAGGAAATGCAAGATCACCATACTTATCTGAAGGATATACTCTAGATAAGGTCCAGGGGAGCAGTCACAGGAAATTTCAAAGACTTGGCTATAATCCTTGGAAATAAAGTCTATAAAGATTGAGAATCCCCTCACTTCAACTTCAAAAAGTTAAATGCTAGAGAACTTCGTGCACAGTGTTGTATTATGTATAGTATCTTGAAAAATAATCATCACAGTCTGTGATGATTTCCACTGTGATTATGTGTGAAGAAGAAAATAAACAGAATTTTCAATCTTTTTGGACCCTTAATAAATGTATTTTTTTTAGAAGACTGTGTTAGGATAGAAGATTTAAATGCTCATAATACTGGCATACCTGTTAGCACTCATGGGGTCAGTTTTGGCCTATACCTCTTCAAGACAGTGAAAAATACACAAAATGTCTTGCATAATCTGGAATTCTTTGTTCATTTCAGTGAGTGCTATTACATGTGTACAGACTTGGTGTCATCATAAAGTCAGGTGGGACCTGAATCCATAGTTTGAAAGACGGTGCCAGTGACTAGTTACCAGTGCAGACTAAGTCAGTGACAGGTATGTCTGACTAAATGCATATATACAGAAGAGTGTAAATTGCATGTGAAGTGAATATGGACTGACTGCAGAATAAACAGGATCCTGTGGCCTGTTTAAATGAATTCGTGCAGACTTACTATCTAGGAAAAAAACCCCACAACAAGCCAAACAAAAATAAACCTCAGACACTTACCTATGGGCTTTTTCGTATTTTTTTTTCAATCATTTCCAAAACACGAACTCCAAGCAACTCAGGCTGCTGGCTTGTAATAGCACTTCAATATCTTTCTAACTTAGTTTGGTCGAAGAAGTGGGCCATTTCCTTATTAGTTTTCTTACCACTGGTTTCAATATATAGCGTATGGTATGTAGAGAGTAAATGCTATTTACTCATGCTGGAAATGAATATTTCCAAATCTTTGAAATTGTCTTACAGTGCTTAATACATATAACATTTTCTAAAAGTCATTGCTATATAACTTATGGGAAGTAGAGAGCTTATCATAGTAAATAACAGGACATAAGACCAGTAAAAAAAATTTCTGGAGCTATACTTCAAAGTTAGGATTGAATTAGGTCTTTGTGTTCATGAATTTCTGACAAAGTTTAGAGGTAACATTGAGAGGCTTTACTAGCAGGTACATGGAGTGAAATTTAGTGTAATTTGTTTTTTAATCCCTTTATTAGATTAAAAAAAAAAAAAAATCCTTTCATATTCACACCTTGACCTGGGCACAGATAAATGAAGCTATTGCTCCAGTTTGTCCTTTATTATTTTCTTGAATAAACATTTTTCACATACATATACTTTTTTCAATAGTTACACCCCACACACTTTTTTACAAAGAAGGATCACTTTATATAGCATGTAAAAAGTACCCTTGCCCTGGACTCAAAGTACAGGAGCTGAATGATTTTAAGTTATAAATTAAAGAACACTCTCAACATCTGCATGTGATACAGAAGTGCTGTTTCTTATGCCAGGGAAAAGCCATGCTGTCATATTCACTGTTGTTTTCAATATTTCATTCTTAAGATGGTGGGACCTAGAGATGAACACTGAATCCTCAAGTGGTAGCATGTAAGATTCCTAATTGCTTTTGCCAAAACATGACTTACTGGTTTTGAAGGATACCGCTGCTACTAAGGCATGTAGCTGATCAGACAGTGAAAGGGAGAGATCAACCCTTCTGCCACTTCTGCTAGTAACAGTGAAGTCAGCAAAGCTTTACTTTTTACCTTTTCATATGACAACACAATTAGACTGCAGTTGTTCATGAATAAAGGAAGTCATCATGGTACAAAAAGAGTTTGTGGCCACAGCTAAATGCCTTGTGAGGAATCATACTTCCAATATGTTTGACTTGGCTTCCAGAGGTTTTTCTCATTTACCTTTCACAAATCTCAGGGATTTATGAAGGAACTTGGGCATTTGGCACGTGTACGTGACAGCTTGTCTGTGCATGTTCAGACCACAGCAGCTATTGCATCTCTGTTCTCTTTGAATCAGCATCACAGCAGAAGAGACCCGCAATTGGACGTATGTCCAGAGCCACACACTGCTTTGGACATGCTTATTGTCAGCCAGCACCAGTAACACCTCAGAAGTTACATGGTGGTTGATGGACACTTACATGTTTGCCCCCTTGAACTGCTGGGGATTGAGTTGTGGGCCCCAACCTGGAGTTGACCTGTGAATGAGTCACAACCTAGCAGGGTGTTTTGTTTACCCCACTGGCTTCAGGCAGAACCTGGCCCACCTGTGTCTCTGCCCTCATCCAGGTGGTCATGGTTGGGGTGGTGGGTGAGGCCAGGGCTATTTTAACCAGGAGCTGAGTAATTGGAAGAGTTTCTTTTTGAGTGTGGCTTCTCTTGGGGCTGGTTGCTTCTTGCTGAGTTCTCCCAGTGGTGTCCTTTCATGTGAAGGGCCACGGAGGGACTCATCGCTTTCTGTTATGTCCAGCAGGTGATGCTGGCACCACAGTGGGCAGCTGGGCCCACAGGAGCCTATAGCAGAACTGTCTGAAAGAAGACTTCTGAGGGGATATTGCTGAGTTCAGCATTGGCCTGTGTGATCAGTCAATGGATGGCAGCATCACATGATGATGGCTGAACCAGCACAACACCCCTCCCCCTGTCCAATCTGTAAGTTTCAAGTACTTCAGTTTAATTTGTTTTTATATTACTGTTGTTAAAGGTGTCAGCTTCCAGAAATACAAGCAGAAAATATTCAGAATTCCATAAGATAAATAAAAATAAAGAAAATGAAATTATAGTTCTAAAATATACATCTTTACAGCTCTTCCAGCACTTACATCTCTGCTGAGATTATCGTCTATGCTTATTTGGGCATCTAGAAATTGAAACAAGTGGAAAGATGCCAAGGTAGTAGTATTCAGTCTATTTTACCTCTGTTTGAATAGCAGCATATATGATGAATGAAGTCAGCAGGTCGAGGCCTCCTGTGGCTAGTCATTATCTACCGAAGTAAGAATAAATAATGGTTTGACACATCAGTACATTTTCTAGCTTACCATCCAGATCCATTACTTCTAGCTGTCAGAGGTTTTATGGCCTAAGTATATCCTTACAATGTAGCAGGCAGACCCACTACAACATTACATTTCTAATCATCTAAGTGTTCTTCCTCTGGTCCATACATATGGGGCTGGAGGGAGCAGTACATGCCCTGAGTCTAACTGGCTGAGAGCACTGAACAATAGTAATTACGTGGCATGGGACTGGCAAAGAGGTTTGAAGCCTGGTAAGATTGTTCTCTCTTCTCCCTCTTGGAAAGTCTCAGGGTAGGTGTCCTGGAGACTTCATGGCCTGTGATCAGCAATCTCTCACATTTTATTTATCAGAACATGTTTTCACTTCATTTTTCATTCTGTGTCTGTTGATTGATAGTGGAAGGCAGGTTGCAGAACTGGGTTATGAAAAATGCCCATGTCTACATCTCTCTTGTGTCTGAGCTCTGTGCCTGTCAGTCACCTACCAAGGAGCAATGGGGCTTAAAACTGCAGGGCTGACAAGGAGTAGCTTAGTATCAATTTACATACAGCAAAGGGACAGAGTAAATTTGGACACATTCATGGAATTAAAACTCTCCCAGAAATCCATTGTTATTAATGCCTAAAGACTTCATTAAACCCTATTTATACTGGCAATTATAATATTTTCTGTCACATGTAGCCTTCAAAGGATGTCTCCAAGACACTAAGAGTGCTGTACTGCACAGTGCTCAATTTACTGCACAGTGCTCAATTTACTGCACGTGTTGTAAGAACAACAAAACTCTTAATACATTTGCCCACTTAGGAAGCATCAATTTCACTTAGCCAACATCTCCACTTTTTTTTCAGTCCATTTCTATGTAAAATATATGGTGTTGTCTCTGATCTGTTAAGTTCTATGTGATTTGTTTCTTGGCCTCAACCAAGGCAGCTAACATCAAGATTGTCACATCACATTAACAACCTTTCCAAAGTGCTGGACACCACTCTCAGTCAGATTGAATCACTTACAAAAGGAAATTTGGTTACATCAGAGGCTAACAGCTGGGTTTGCAAGTCTACACATTACAAAGAAATAAAGCAGTGTTCCTGGAAATCTGGATAGCAGAATAAATGTTTGTGGGTTTTTCCTAGAATATACCAGATAACCTTGAAGTAAACTAACCTGCAGAGTAGAACATCTACTGAAAATACCCTCAGTGAAAGAATCTGGGAATGGCAAATGGGGGAAACTGAACAAAAAAAGCTCTTTCATGTGTAAGCCCCCTCCTCCCCCCCCCCCCCCTTTTTTTTTTTGTTTTCCAAAACAGCACTTACAAAATATGGTATTACTTAACCATTTTACTGTCTTTAGTGGTATCTACAAACTAAAAATAACTAAAAGATTAAGAAATTAATGGATAGATTCTTGCTATTGCAGTGTTGAAGAAGCAATGTGAAACACAAAGTAATGACTCTAGTGTATGGTTTCACCATCACTAACATTTATTAAGAGTAAACATCAGTTGCCCATGGAGCATTCAGCAGCACTGTCCACCAAGCACTTTGCTGTACAGTGCACACACTTAGACACCTGACTGCAAACAAGTGTCCATTAACCATGAAGCCGTGTCATCTGAGCACCTCAAGGGGAACAAGCAGAAGCTGGTGAAACATAGCTGTACATCAGAGTCACAGAATGATAGGGGTTGGAAGGGACATCTGAAGATATCTAGTCCTAGAGTAGATCACACACATCCAGATGGGTTTTGAATGTCTCTAGAGACAGAGATTCCACAACCTCTCTGGGCAGCCTGTTCCAGTGCTCTGTTACCCTCACAGTAAAGAAGTGTTTCCATACATTTAGGTTGAACCTCCTGTTTACCAGTTTGTAGCCGCTACCCCTTGTTCTGCCACTGGACACCAGTGAGAATACTCTGGCCTCATCCTTCTGACACCCACCCTTTAGATATTTATAAGATTTGTATCTATATCCAGATTAGCAGAAAGGAAAGACACTGTATTATAAAAAACCCCCAAACCAACAAAAAACCCCAAACCAGCCAACAAAAACATGAAGTGAAAAATTGTTGTATAGGTGGTTATAATGGAAGGCTTTGTATATATGAAAGAGGGTCAGAAGCTTGTTTTCTTTTCTCACCTGTAACTAACTTTTTGTTTGTCTGGTTTTTGTCACTCCAAAGATAGTCTTTGTGAAAAAAACCCAACTATAGAGGGAATCTATTCACTGTCTGAAGCCTTTAAAAATGATACTCTATCAAGGACATGTTACAGGCAATAAAGCAGGAGAAGGTGGCCTTTTCTGCAACAGTAACTTAGAGACAAAGTTTCACGAAAAATGAGACACAAACAGTTTGGACAATTTTTGTTCAGAACCATAGTAAAATACAAGAAAACACTGGCAGCCATCTTTTTGAAATGCTTTTTTTCCAAGCCAGAAGTTTTATTCTGTTTTTTGTATATCTGTGATCACACCACTGAGATTTAAGGCCTTACTGATACAGAGTAGCACCTGGATACTCAAACAGTCCCAACTGTTTCAAGGATACTTGCTTTCACACTAATATGCTACTGACACAAAATAAGACTTCAGGAACAACCAGCTACTCAAGATATTGTTAGCATATTGTTAGATATTGTTACTAATTAGTTCCTATTAAGTTAAATTGAAAGATAAAAATGTACTACGGTTAGACACCAGTAATAGAACTAGGACCACTCAAATTATTATCACAATATTGTTTAAATTTTATACTGAATAGTGTATAGATTATAGAACTGCAACATGAAATACTGTATACTTCTGATCAGTGAATATGAAAAAGACTTTGTTACATTTCAGAAGTAGTCTCTTTTGGAATATAGTTCTCATGGAGACTTTTAGCCCAAGCTGCAGTGTGCTGTTTCCTATATGCATGCTGCAAGTTGAGATGCTCATTAGCTAAGTGGCATAACAAGGCCATGCAAAACCATCAATCATGCTTAAGAGAGGAATGATAGAGCTCGAAAGTGGACTTACAGTGATCTGTGGTACTTTTCAGGCTGGAAATAATCGGGTACTTAGCGCTGTTATATTTGCTGAGGTAAATTTACTGCACTTATTAGCTTTTTAAATTGCTGGAAACTCATTACAAAGAAAGCAACCCAAACCCAAATGCCTTAACACTGGTTTTGACTGCGTGCAGTCAGAGCCAACAGACTTTGGCTGTTGACATTAAAAGGCTCAGGATCAAATGCAAAACATCCAATAGTATCTCACTAAGAGCAAACAGAAAAAATTAGTTGGCCAAGGAGGGCATATCATGTATTCTGGGAGTGATATTGCTAAGGGCAACTCAGGCAGGACTGTGGCAAAGGCTTGATTCTGTCTTCCAGAACATCAGCTTAAAACAACACTGTCACGCTACTAATGCCAGTGGACTTGGGCTTGTGTAGTGGATAGAGGGATCATACTCAAGTAGGAGCTTAGTATGTCTAAGTACTGCCTTAATTGGTCTTTTTTTGCTAGAAATTCAAAGATTCTTTTTTCATTGTTATGAAGTCTGCCTTTTGTAGCACTAGTTTTATGGCAATTTGAATAACATTATCCGTAATTATTAGTGTTATTGCTATTACAATTACTGTTATTGTTTGGCAGTCTTCCTAACATAAATTCATATTTTCTGCTAGAAAAGCTGACAGCCTCTCTTGCTGCCTTACCAGCAAGACTACAGTGATAAACTCCAGCAAGGATGAACTGGATTTCTGGTTTTATTAGTTTGGCATAGGGGACTTAGAATGAGAATTTCTATGAGTATGGCAGGTATGCGCTGACTTAACCATAGGTATAATGCAGATAAAGCAGTGGTATGAGGCAAATGTGAGGTCATGTTTACATACAAAATAACTCCCTACCACTTTCTACTGTTAAAAGCTGTTGTAGACAGTTGTATCTTTATGAAATTTGTCTAGAATTTTGTGTGCTAGATACTGATCCATAACTGGTGCAAATTTGGGACGACTTTATTTAAATATATATATATTATATAAGCTTGGCATGCATTGTTCGTGCAATTTGTTGCTGCTAAGCTATAAAGGAACTTTCCTGAAAGAGTCCCCCTTATGGGCAGCAGGCTTCAGGGTAAAATTTCAGCTTTTTTTTTTTTTTTTACTTTTTCCTGTTCAAAAAGCCGTAACTGTGCAGAAGGAAGATTTTAAATGGGAAATGTAAATGAGAGATTGTCTACTTATTGCAATTTTAAAAATAAGCTTTTCTAGCCATTACCATGGGAAGATTCAAACATCTAAAAAAGAAGTATGTGCAGGTGAAAACAAGGACATGAGATATAACTTTTTAATATAATATATGCTGGCTGTTCCTGTCATGGTTATTTTTCAACCAAATCAAAGTATGATAATAATATGAAAAGAAATGTGTATGTGTTAATGAAGTAGTTGCTGTGTATGTATTACACACGTAGCTTTACAAATAACAACCGAATAGACCTAGATCATAACATGATGAACATAAGAAACATGAAGAATTATTCACGGGAGAAGGGGGAGCTGATGTATGAGGGAAGAGAAAAGGCTGAGGGGGTTGTCATACACATATCTTTAATACCACAGGTCAAGCGTGACAAGGTTGACTACACAGCTATAGTGATGTCCATTTTCTACCCACACCACAGCTACATCCACCTGCAAGAGAGATACTGCTGATAGTCAATAGTTTAAGAACAGCACAAGACTCAAGGGGCTGTTCATCCCTGACTCAGCCTTAATTAGGAAACCTAACTTTAAAATTGTTTCCTAGGCAAAACATTTCCTGAATATATGTGGCTAAAACATCCTAGGTTTTTACACCCTAAGCTATTGATATCTGGGGGAGGGAGGTAATCAAAATGACATTCTTTCCAAACCAGAGCACTAGTTGAGCTCTCAGAATTTTCCATTAGCTAGTAACATTTAATGTAGATCAAACTACCTTTGTCAGATAGTTTAAAGTGGTTTTTAATTGTGACTTTTCTCTTTTGCCTTTTGACATTTAACTTCTTATTGTAGGTTTATAAAGAAATCCTTGCAAGCTGTCTTCATAGGAAATAGGTGTTATTGAGAACTTTGAAGTTGTATTCCTAAGTATAATAAAAATGAGGAAAAAAAATCAAAGTTAAAATCAAAGAAGTTTTAATTTGATTTAATAATTATATCCTGAGGAAAATGTATTTTGGACTTTTTTTTGGTCAGGGATTCTTAGTGTTTAAATTTATGATCCAGAGAAATGGCAATGGATAAAGGTTAAGCTACAACCAAAATAAACTGAAAGGTTTTTGAAAAGCACATACAAACTGTCTAATGAAAGAAATTATTTAAATCTGTTGGAAGATTAGGTTTAGATTTTCAGCAGCACTGTTTTTTTTAAATTAAAAAATTTATTATTGGAAACCTTTTATTTAAAACAAAGAAAGTAAGCAGATATATTTTGGAAACATTTTATGTTCTACAGATAATTCATTTTGAAAGCTGGATATGTAAATAAAAAGTAAAAGGCTTACATTCCCTTTTGATGAAATTTCAAATGCTAGAAGTTATTCTGTCATGCTTCAAATTTGAGCAAGTTCAATTATTTCTAAGCATTTGAAGGATTGCTAGTAATTCTTTGCAAAGTGTTTTAGAAACAAGAGTGACACAGAAGCAAACTATAGCAGTTAAGCATTTTGAAGTTATAAATTACATTTTTCCTGTGGGAAGACAAAGTAGTCTCAAACAATTTTTTAAAGGTATTATTCTGCATGTGTGTTTGATAGCATGTTAGTGGTGAATAAGTTTATATGAGACCTGTTTTGATACAAGTTAAAAAATTAAAGCAAATAAGTAAGAAAGCAGGAAAGAGATGACTGTAATCTAAATAAAATCTGAATACTGACTAGGTTAACACTGGAAACTTTGGCTATAAAAGTTTGCCTATAAAAACATGAATGCTTTTGAAAAGGATATCTGACAGACAGATACCTGAGTTGTTGGATGAAACTGTTAAAGGAACAACTGCTGTATGAAATGCAAAAGGAGGGATTAAGGTCATTTAAGTACTGTACTTCGGTTGTTAGAGATTACATTTTTCTAATTTAAGATACAGTATATATTTCCTTCTGAGTCATGGAGGGAGAAAATTAGGGATATCTAGTTAATGCAAATTGCTAGGAACAAAAACTTGGGGGGGAGAGGGGGAAATTCCCACTGCCTTTATCCTAATTTGCATCTTCACTTAAGAAGAAAAAAGCTCAATATAATTGCTTTAGAGGGGTGCAAGTGAAATAAGCTAAATTAATACTAGTTATGAAGCAAGATTAAAGGAGTTCAGCTTTTCTCATTTAAGAACAGGAGACTTCACAGTGACATAGCTGAAGTTTCTAAACTTATGAAGAGTGGAGATTAACAGAAGAAAAGAGCAAAACATTAAGAGAAAAATAACCTTACAAAATTGGCAAAAGAAAAAGAATATATACAGAACTATTTCAGATAAATCATGCTATCCCTATAGAATCTTTTAAGAGAAGTAGACATGCAAACTCAGAAAAGAGACAGTCTTCTAAGCAAAAAGTTGGTGCAATTTAAAACAAAGAAAAACAGAAACTGAAATTTAAGTTTGGGAAATGAGTCTGGACAAACTGATAACCAAGAAATGCTTTCAACTAAAACAAAAAAATACCTTTTTCCAAAGTCTGAAAAAATCGAGGCGGCAGGGGAGGGTTTCTCCCTCTTTACTAATTTTTCCCAAGACATACATAGCTTTGCTTGTGTTTAATAATATTTTATTCCCAAAGTTGCTTTGCTGCAGCCAGTCCTGAGTAAGGTCAAAAGGATCCACTGATTTTGTGTGTGATTTAAATTAAGAACTTTTATTACCTCAAGAAATGCATTTGGGTTTTGCATTCTGACAGCTTTCATGCACATGGATGGGCAACTGATATTACAAGTATAAATACTTTGAATTTTGATTTATTCTTTAACAGTCACTGCATAGCAAGAACTTGTAATGTGTTCCTGCACAACCTTTCTACGCTGTCACAGAGCAGTTTCCTAGTAGAATTTTGCTGCTATTTTTAAAAGAATGTGTAATTCTGTGGTAATCTCACATCTCAGGAATACCTGTGATTCTCACTTCTTAAAAAAATGAAATAGTAGATTGAAGGAGATAAGGAGAAAGGTGAAGACAATGACCAAAGATAAGGAATACTATCTTTTTTAGAGCTGGGAATTTAAACTGTTGTGAAATTCTCAGTCTCAGTCTGGGAAGAGATGACTAGAAATATATGAGATGACTAGAGGAAAGGAATTAGGGTAATGAAGAGTCTAGGAAATAATTTAGTCACTTTTTTCCCCAACAGAGGTCAAGGGGATGGAGATGAGTTGTTTAAAAACATTAGGTAGCCATTTTAGCATCACTTATTTACACCGTGGAACATTTTGTCACAGTATATACTTGTTACCATAGTTTAGATAGTTGCAAAAAGTAATTATGCAAATTCTTGAAAGAAAAATCCATTGAAGTCTTCTAAACAGAAATTTTAGGAATTCTTTTAGTCAGAAATGTGCTGAAAACAAAGCAAGCAACTGGGAGGAAAACTTTGCTCGTTTTATACGCTGATCCCAAGCATCCACTCCTAGCGATCACACAGTGCAAGATACTTGGCAGATGGACCCTTGCTTGATACAGTACAGGTGTTCCTCAGCACAATTACAAGTATACAAATAGCATCCATCTAGCACTATGTAAGACAAATATTTGCCTTTTAGCTGAATAGAGGAAAAAAACCCAACATACAGCTGTTTGTAAATACTGACATTTTACTAAATACACTTTTCAATTATATTCCCCAAAAAAGGACATTTTAGATTTCCATTAAGTAGTTTGATAAACCAAAGCTATTTCAAAATTCTGATTATTTCAAACACTTTCTGACATGTTGCGAGAATGAAGTATACTGATGCTGTTTATATTACAATTTATACCACAGATCCCTTTGAGACATTTGAGATCTCTTTCCTTACCATTGTTATGGGGTTTTTGGATCTTCAGTATTTTTCACTTCTGGATTGACTGTTTTATATTTTGCTGAAGTTACTTTTTCTAATAGCTTCCTTTGATCACTTTTGGTACCAGAGCTAAGAACCATATTACTACCTACACATTTTGTATTATGGATAATCCTGCCACAAATCTTCTTTTGATCCTTGCAGTTATCTGCTGCTGGCTCTGTGGAAGCAATTTTCATTTCCAGATTTTCAAGGATGTAGACAGCAATGCAGCAGGTAGGACAGGCATGTTACCTTCTCTACTTGAACAGTCCCATGGTATTCTCAGTTGCCAGGTTGATGTAATTGAATCTATCTGTTGTTTTATTAATTACATTCAGTTGTTTTAGCAGAAGTCGATTACTCATTCTGTATTCACAGAATCAAATAAAGGTAACCCATAGAAAACATTGCCGGGGCTTTTTAATTTTTTCCCCACAAGGAAGATGTACATAACTAAACCTTTCCTGACAGATGTTTTGTCTTATTAAAACTTCTCCATAATACAGATTCTGCACCCTCCCAAGATCCTGTCTGTGGTGTTGAATGGTTCTGGTTTCTAGATGTTTTTCACTCTAATTTCCAATGTAGACCTTCTTCAATGTGATTTAAAATTCTTACCCTTCACTTTTTTTCTAAAAAGAATAAAGATAAAACTTTATTCCCATTTACCACTGCTGGAGTTTTTCAGACTTCTGAAGGCTTGTCATATTTCTCTTCTATGTCCTGTTCACACAAACAAACCTAGTTCTTACTATCTAAAAAAAATGAATGTTTCCATTTTACTGTAGGGTAAAATTGTTTGTTTCAACTATGGTTGTACAACTGTTCGGTACTTTGCTGAAATAAGTTAAATATTATATCTCTGTAAAGTAGGAACTACAAGAAAAACTGGGCAGGATATGTTTGTGTGGATTTGTTAAAACTATTAGGCAGCTGTTTATAAGTGATATTATGTTTATAAGATATATTATCAAAACAGAAACAAGTAACATTATTAATGCTGGAAAGATTTAGAAATGTGATTCTGAAAAGAGACTGTCATGTCAGGATCAAAAATAAGTTACATAGAATAATCATGGATAATGTATGAGGGATGAGGTATTGTGAAGGAAAGAGAAGTGCTGAAATCAAGGAAATATCATACAGTGAAAGTGAATGAGTGGAGTGCAGAGACTTTGATTGGGAGACACAATTGATGAGGCAAGAGGGATTCATCAATAGAGCGGAGCACAGAACAAGGAAGTTAAAAGAAAATCTTTGATACTGTCAAGAAGTATCCTAAATCACTCAGCCTTCATTGCAAAGTCATCAAGGCAGCAGATGGCAGGGACCTAATGAGACTGGAAAACATCAATAACTGCTTTGAAAGAAAACTTCTGGAATTACATGAAACAGTGAGGGAGATTCCAGGCTTGAACAGGAGTGAAATACCCTCTGTACAGAATAATATCCATAGCTACCTACAGTCAAGCTTGACATCAAGCTGGAGTAAAACAGCTGTAAATAGTATATATAATAGTATTTTACATAATCTAATTGTAGAAACCCCATCTGTACTTGAATCATCAGGATAGCATGGTTCAGCCTTCTTTGAGAAGGCACCAGTAAGTTTTCCTGCCTATAATGCACAGTGAATTTATGTAGGAATATCTAAACAATTAAATTACAGACTATAGAGATATGGATATATAAACAGAGTTGTTGTGCTTCAGGATGCATATGTTCCATAATCAAGAATATAGGTAATTTAGGAACAGATTTTCACAGGCACTCAGGCTTTTACCAGAACTGATTTCATGATCACTGGCCTAGTCCCTTAAATTATCTTTTTTCCCCCTATGTCTCTTGACTCATTTGCCTTTTAAAGAACATTTTCCCTGTGCTGGTAAAACACATCTTCACTATTTTGTTCTCTCTGACTTCTCTTTTTCCATCTTTCCTCATCAAGTCAAAGTCACATTAAAATTACAATGACAAGCGGCAGAGTACAAAGGAGTGACATTAACAACAGCTTGATTTTAAGTTTATTTTACTATTCCTTTCCCTTTCCCTTCCCTCATGCCCTTTCCTTTTGTTTTTTTCCATTCCCTTAACCTTTCCTCCTCTATCCATCACCAGGTCATTCCTTTGCCTCTCCTGCCTTTTGATTTTGCAGTTTTCAAACAAATTCTACTGCCCCTGAAGCTAGTGAAATAATGTAATTACATGCTATTTTTTCAAATATGATGTATTAGATATTTCTGTTTTATTCTATTTAATAACATGGGAGAAACAATCTTTTTTCCATGATGATTATATAACAAAGAGATCTCAAAATATACAAGTCATTTTCATGATAAAACTTTCAGAAACTACAGAAACTCCCTAAAGAAGAAAGCAGAAGACTGTGGACAATGGTGCAAATAACCAGCTCATACCCTTTTAACAGAAAAGGAGCAACTAAATGAGTGTGAAACTGCACAATAATCAATCTCCTATGGGAATAAGATTCTGCTGCATTTCATTAGAGATTGTTTCAAGGGCAAGATGGAAAAGACAAGACTCAGCAACTGTTCACAAGGCAAGAACACACTCTGACTAAACTGCATGTCTTGCAAAGGGCATCCTCCCTACAGTACTTTGCATTCTTATTCATCTACCCAACAACAAATGAAAAAAAACGATCAATCAACATGCAGTACATGGAATTAGAAACAGCATGACAGGCAGCTGTGAAATTTGAAACTGCAGTACGAGACACTACTCAGCACTTGCTTTGGGACAGCCATGCTGCTACAGTGCAGTGATACACAGAAAAAGCAAAACTAAAGGCTGAGGGGTGACCTCATCACATGATGAGGTTCCTCAAAAGAGGCAATGAATGGGGAGGTGCTGATCTCCTCTCTCTGGTGACCAGCGATATAGGAC
>JAVSBS010027819.1:72701-129863 GCA_033124195.1 Coracias cyanogaster | reverse complement strand
CCAACCATCAACCCTACTCTACAAAGTTCTCCCCTAAACCATATTCCCCAACACCACATCTAAATGACCCTTAAACACATCCTGGGATGGTGACTCAACCATCTCCCTGGGCATCCTATTCCACTATCTGACTACTCTTTCTGTGAAAATTTTTTTCCTAATGTCCAGTCTAAACCTACCCTGTTGCAGGTTGAAGCCCTTCCCTCTTGTTCCCTCTGTGAGAAGAGACCAGCACCAACCTCTCTACAATGTCCTTTCAGGTAGTTCTAGAGAGTGATGACGTCTCTCCTTAGCCTTCTCTTCCTCAAACTAACCAGTCCCAGCTCCTTCAGTCACTGTTCATGAGATTTATTCTCCAGGCCCTTCACCAGCTTCGTTGCCCTCCTCTGCACTTGCTCCAGCACCTCGATATCTTTCTTTCATTGAGGTGCCCAAAACTAGACACAATACAACAAAGGTGAATTTTAGACCCAGCACCTTTAGAGTGTACTGGAGAACTGCTCATGTTGGATATGAAACAGCTGAACCCCTTGTTCACTTGCAAAACTTTCAACTCCTGCAAGATATGTTCTAGTGAAAGTATTTTTAGCCTTTCCAAAGAGTAACTTGTGGACTTGGAATGAGTAATTAGGTTGATTTGATTCATTATCTCATTAAACGAATGCTTAGTGCCCCTAAGATAGATTAAGCCCTGTAAAAGCAATATCTGCCAGCAGGATGACTTTGGTTCACAGTTCCACATTCAAAATTTCTGCCCTATTGGGTTTTCACTTGGTTATTTCCCCCCTTCCCTTTTGAGCATCTGACTGTCAAGTAAACATTCACATAATCTTTTCAGGGGGCCATTCTTCCTTCTCATGCTTAACTATATCTTCGTTAGAAACAGAGTTGTCTCCTGAAACTGCAGGAGTACAGCTTGAAATCAGTGAAGAACAAGTATGGCCTAAGAAAATCACAGAGAATCTTGAATCAGTGAAGAGATAACTCAGGAAACCGTCCCTGGCAAACAAACAAAAAAATCACCCCAAACCCACAAGCAAACACTGAGGCATACAAGTGTAGGAGGAGATGAGATTAGTTTCCAGGGTAAGAGATATGGGATACTCTTGTCATTTCTGTGTGTTAGGACAAGTAAGTTCAGAGTAGCTTCAGGTGCAACCCAGTGTGCTCAGAGGGCTGGTATCAGGGTGTAGAATCAATAGAATCATTTAGGTTGGACAAGATCCTTCAAGATCATCAAGTCCAACTGTATACCTAACACTGCCAAGTCCACCACTAAACCATGTCTTAAGTGTCACATCTACATGTCTTTTGAATGCCTCCAGGGAGGTGACTTAATCTCTTGGCCAGTGGTAGGGGCAGCAGATCCTCCAGGCTCACCACTGTCCACCCCAGCAACACCCGTATCCATAATCCTTAACTACAGTCAATTATATTACATTTGTAGCCACAAGAATGATGTACGGTCAATAGACACCGTAAGTCAGCTGGCCTTAAAATGCCATTGCAAGAAAAAAGATAAGGAGTTTAAACTGCAGTAAGAGCATGTAGTGCTTTGTACCTGGGCTTGTGTTTGTGAGGCAGATGGAGTTCCCCTGTCCAGGTGGTTTCTATTTCAGGTTGGTTATCTTCTGAAGAATTCTATGCTGCACATCAGAAGCCCTTTCCTCCCCCTTTCAATAGTTATCTATATTTACGTAACTGAAACGTATATGTATGTGTATATATATATTTAGACTTTTATGTTTTTTTTCTACTTTCTAATGAAATATAAAAATATACAATCAGAGCTAAAAATCCTGGATTACCTTAAAATAGAAATGTTTCCTGAGCATTTAAAGGATGAAATTCCTTCCTGAAATTTATGCCAATATTTCTTTTCTTTTCATTTTCTGTTTGTGTTTTTTTTTCCTGACAGCCATGTCCTACTTTAGGAGCAAAGATAATTCTCTTCTTAACTTAGTTTCTGTAAAGATCAATAGTAAGCTGATAAAGCAGACATCTGAAAGACATGCAGAATAATTATTGGGCACTGGCATATCATGCTTTGGACTTTAATTACCTGTTAGAAGTAGCCCAGATCAGATAATAATAATAATATATATCTTATGGGATAAAGTATTTCTGTCTTGGCTTTACCTATCATGCCTAGAATTTGCTTTTTTAAAGTTTTGGATGCTTAGTAGATTAATAGGTTTTAGCATATAACATGAGATCATCTGAGAGGAAGACACTAGGAAATGCAAATGAGTTTGTAGAAAATGTTTCTTACAATTTTTACTACTGAGTCAAAACAGGAATTCACTTCTGGCTCTCTGTATGTTTTAAGCAGCTCGCTGCCTGCTGCTAGAACAACTACTCAAATTAGGAAGATAATGTAACCACCCAATCCATATGGCTTTTTCAAATCAAAATCAGTCATCATTCCTAGCAAGACTGTTTTTCTACAAATGCTAGAAATGTAAATGAAGAAGTTAGAGGAATTTGAATATCTAGCCTTAATTGAAGATATTAAAGTACTAGACTCATCAGAAAGCTGTGTGAAGAAAGACAACAAGCAGAACACTGTAGTATTATGACACAAAATATACAGCAAAGACAGGTAATTTTGCTGGCAGTAGAATTTTAGGATGTGTTAAAAGGCCTTAAAATCAAAGCAAAGAATAAAAACAGCTTAACTGCCTCAGTAAGTAGCACAGAATCTGTATGAATTGAAATCTCAAGCCCCAAAAGGACAAACGCAGCACTGGGTCTGTATTACCACTTGACCAAGATGGGATCATTGACTGTGGTACACTGAAGACCTCAGAAAACCAACGGCAGAAAAAGTAACAGTATTGGGTGACTGCAATTACCCTCATGCCCAGGGGTCCTCAAACTTTTTAAACAGGGGGCTGGTTCACCGTCCCTCAGACACTGTTGGGGGCCGGACTATAGTTTGGAAAAAAACAACAGGGGAAGTCGCCCACCTCGCTGATGCCGCCGCCCCCCTCCCTAGCCCGGCCGCGCAGTCCAGAAAGGGTGGCCACAAGGGACTGAAGGAACTTTGCCACACCTGGGCTCTGGCTGGGGCGCGGATTAAGTGGCAGGAAGTCATCTGCGGCTGCTTGGGTTCCCCCCGGCGGGGGGCGGGGGGGCAGGGAGTTCTGTAAATACCCCTGGGCCGCTTTGAGGACCCTGACGGGCCGCATCCAGCCCATGGGCCGTAGTTTGAGGACCCCTGCTCATGCAGAATGGTCAAATATCACATTGGGATGTTAATCAGAGATTGAATTTTTAGGTGTTGTCCTTAGTCCTCCTTTTAAGGCTAATGTATTTATAGAAATATTGTTTATTGTCTTGTATGGCAGTAGCCAGATTAAATTCTACTTGGCCTTTGGCCTTTCTAATTTTCTCCCTGAATAACCTCACAAAATCTTTGTGCTCTTCCTGAGTGACCTTCCAGTTCTTCCATAGGCCATAGACTTTACTTTTCTTCCTGAGTTCCAACCAGAGCTCTCCATTTGGTCAGGTCAGTGTTCTTCCCTGCTGGTTCCTCTTTCAGCACATGGGGACAGTTTGTTCCTGTTCCTTTAAGATTTCCCTCCTGAGGAATATCCAGCATTCCTGGACCCCTCTGCCCTTCAGGACTGCCTCCCAAGTGAGTCTGCCAACTAGTCTCCTAAACAGGTCAAAGTCTGCCTTTTGGTAGTCCAAGATGGCAGTTCTGCTGACCCTCCTTCTTACTTCCCCAAGAATTGCAAATTCTTATCATTTCGTGTTTTCTATGCCCAAGACTGCCTCCAAACTTCATATTATCCACAAGTCTTTCTCTGCTCATTAAAAACAGGTCTGGTAGGCAATCTTCCCTAGCTGTCTCTCTCACTAGCTGTATCAGGGAATTATCTCCCACACATTGCGGGAACTTCGTGGACTCCTCTACTGTACTGTATTTTCAGCAGACATCTGGTAAGTTAAAGTCATACATGAGAGCAAGTGGTAGTGATTGTGAGACTTCTCCTGGCTGCTTACAGAATATTTCGTTTGCCTCTTGGTTGGGTGGTCTATAGCAGACTCCGACCATGATATCTTTCCTGTTGACCTTCCACTGGATTCTTACCCATAGACACTCAACCTTATCATCACCATCATCATGCTCAGGACAATCAAAGCACCACCTAGCATACAGGGCTACTCTATCATCTCTCCTTCCTGGCCTATCCCTTTTGAAGACTTTATAGCAATCCAACACAGCACTCCAGTTGTGTGAAACATCACACCATGTTTCCATGATGGCAACTCTACAATAGTTTTCCTGCCGTACAAAGTCTTCCAGCTCCTCCTGTTTGTTGTCCATGTTGAATACATTGGTTTAGATGCACTTCAGTTGGTCTATTGATGCTGTCACCTTTGTGGGGGGAGAAGGCCTAATTCCTGCTTTGACCATTCCCATGTGCTTCTGTGATTTCTAGCCCATGTATATCACTTCTGTCTTTGCTACCATGTGGCGCTCTGTCCCCTTCCTCCACTGGGATGGCATACTTAAGGAGCTCAATAACATGCCATCCCACAAACATTGATGTGCGACCTGCAGGCTTATCTCCAGTGACCCTGGTTCTATCCCTTTCCCCCTTCAATTATAGTTTAGAGCTCTTTTGATGAGCCTGGCCAACTCCTGTGTAAAAATCCTTTTCCCCCTTTGAGACTGGCATACCCTGTCTGTTGCCAGCAGGCCTGGTGTTGTGTAAATGGACCCATGATCAATAAACCCAGAGTCCTGCTGGTGGCATCAGACTCAGAGCCAGGTATTGATCTGATGGGTCTTCCTATTGCTTTCATCATTGTTCCCTGCAACTGGAGGGATTGAGAAGAACACTGCTTGTGCTCCTGATCCCTTGACCAGTCAGACAAAGGCCCTCAAGTCTCTCTTGATTTCCCTCAGATTTCTTATTGTCAGTTCATCACTGCCTACCTGAGAAGTCAATAATAGATAATAGTCTGAGGGCTGTACCAGGGTTGGAAGTTTTCTCACCACATCTTTAACCCAGGCCCCAGGGAGACAGTAGACTTCCCTAAGAAGGAGGTCTCATCTGCATATCAGGCCTTCTATTCCTGTCGGAGGGGTATCACCTATGGCAATGACCTGTCTTTTTTTCTTTGTAGAAGTAGTCCTGATGTAAGTTGTAGGCTGACTTAATTTTGGCCAACTTAAATATAATAGAGTGTAATAAAAAATAATGTATTCAAGTGGGCCAAAAAAGTCTTTGTGAAGCTTCTAGCCAGTGGTATCAAAACTGGTACTTAATCCTTTTTGCTTCATCAGGAATGAAGGACCTACCCAGAGAGACATTTAATTTTCTAATAGTTATTGGATCAGTTGACTGAAGAAGCATAAGGATGATTAAAGATAGTCATACGCATATAATAAATGTTTTAGACTGAGATCAAAACATTTAAACAGGAAAAGAAGATAAATATTTCAGGATGAATCATGTGATTTGCCAGAAATAATACTACTTTTGAGATCTGCATGTGTCTCAATAAAACATTTCAATGAATGAAATTGATTGAAATGAAAAAATGAAAAAAAAAACAGCTCTGCAGGGGAATGGACACTATAAGCCATGACATGGAGCAAAATGAACTTCACTGCTGTTTTTGCTGGCATTTTGTGAGTGTGCCCTTTAGTTTTGTCCCTTTCATATTGTTCGCATATCAAGTTCGTAAACTTTGTAAAGTTATCAGTAAACTAAATCCTATGAAGTCTCTGAAGTCTTTGTGTATCTTCTGGTCTACAAAGAAAAAAAAAAGGTGTTAATGAACATTTTATATTTCAATTAACATTCACAGACACAAAAATCAAGGGGCAAGTGCACTAAGTTCCTCACTAATAAAAAATGAAAGACTACTTTGTCAAAGAAAAGTGTATTAATGACAAGTTTGGCCTTTTTTGCTTAAGGTGCAGGATTTCCCCCACAGTTCAGAAACATGGCTCTCCAAAGACCTCAATTTTTTATTCTTTTGACCTTTCAGATCACTCATAGGCTTCTCTTAATTTATAGTTCTGTAAGTTACCATTATGTTTTACCAGCCATTGGCATTTTCATCCTTGAAAACTGCACCCTTAAGATTTAATAGCTGTGTAGGTGTACGTAGGTGAAACATCTTCCCACTCAGCTACTGTTGTTTCTTGGTTACCTTGCCTGCTAGATTCCTGGCTTTGGGATTTGACTGCTCTGCTTGTCAACTCAGCACTCTTTCTCCACGGTTAATGTTGTGCGAGACACTTCACTGTTGTACATAGCACATACCAAAACCTCAAGGAGCAGAGATCAGTGTACCTGGAGTCTGTATAACTGAATGTTTTAGCTAAACTACACTTGTGTTTTTTCAAATATGAGGTAATGTGATTTTACTTCTGTAAGACCTTGTATTCTGTTGATTTTTAGCACTTCAGGGCAGCATACTCTTTTTTCCAGTGGATCAATGTAAATTGATAGGGTGGTTGTGTTTGTATATTAAAAATGAAATCAAGCTAGCTGTATGGGCAAATGAATGTGTGCTATTATTTTAAGGAGTGAGAACTCATCCAAGGATCAAAGTAAGATATATGGTTTTTTACGTGTATTAACTCCAAAAGAAGGTCAGTTTGCTTTAACCAGAAGGTTTCTAACATCTGTTTTACAAGTCAAGCTCCTGCAAAAATGATGCTTAGACAACTACATTAGTCCCTCTGGAATAATTTGTTGTCAGGTATGCTGTTTTGCATATACCTTGCTCTTTTTGTGTTTGTACACATTGTATTCTTAAACAGAATTTTGCTCCAAATTGTATTATTCAAAATCTTTTGCAGTGTGAGGTTGTAAAGAGGCAGTGTTAATGTTATAGGCAATGTTTCCTTCTCTATACAAAGGCCACAGAAAACTCACAGCAAGAAAAGTGGGTCTCTAACAAACCTGGGAACACTTGTGAATTTACATGCAATTTTAGATAAATAAGTATGTTTTCTGGACTGACGCAAGTCACACACACACACAAAACAAAAACCAAGCCCCCAAAAAACAGATGAGGTGACAACATTTTCTCAGCTTATACCTATCACTATGACATTCATTTGGAACGTACTAAGTAGCAATAACTGAAATAGAAGTAGAAATTGAGAATGTCATTTGGGTAGATATCCTACTTTTATATATTTCCTTGTAAAAATAATTCAAGTTTATTTTTAAGAGATGGTGGAATTACATAAAGAATTATTACCATTTCCATGGTAATCTCCATATTTTATGGTTACCTTATATTGAAATCTGTAGTACAACACACTTACCGTTTGGATTATACTAGATTGTAAGTGCAGTAAGTAGTAGAAGGTATTTACTTTGTATTAGCAATATAGCCGGTTATTGGTATGTGATCTAAGCAGTAATTATTTTTAGTTCGCTAGGGAAAATAAAAGAAATGAACACACTGTAAGCCATTTGTCAGACAAATGCAGAAAGATTGTGTTTGTTGAAGTGATTTTCACATGTATCGTTTTAGAATTCTTTTTCTAGGGAAAAATAATTGCTACCTTCTTTTGTGAACAGGAGTAATTTGCCATCATGATCATAAAATTTCTTTTTTTTTTATTTTGCCTGTATGCCATTGATAAGCACAGTTTAGGTTAGTACAATTTTGCATGGTGTGTTTTGGTGTAAAAGTAAATTTTAGCATACAAAATTCTATTTCCCCTGCACAGAAAAAAAGCAAGTAAATCAGTTGCAGTATATGAATTAGAATGTGAAGATTCCATCCTCCCCTTCCCTTCCAGCTGGAAGAGGGAAACAGTTTTTTCTTTCTTTTTTTTCTTTTTTTTTCTTTTTTTCCCCCTTAGGACAGAAATACTTTTGCTGAGAACTATCTCCACACAAAAGCTTACAGAGTCAAATATGATGTCTTGTCTTATCACTTCTGAACAGACTCTGGAGTTTGAAAAGACTTCTGAAATTTGCTTAACTTGCCATTTCCCAATATAATGAGGAAATCAATGTGTCTTGCTTTTAGAAATGCTGGTGGCTTCAGAATAATTCAAGAGTCAGCAAGGATAAGCAGAAATGAAACTGCAAGTACATGCTCATCATTGGAATATCTGAGATGATTTACAGATAAAAATGTGTTAATTTACTGTCATCAGGGAGAATATGTCATTCAGATGTACTCACTAGTCTCAGCATTTTTTGAATAAGTTAATTTAGATGTTGGGGGCTTCTGAATGAAACCTACAGGCATACCCACAATCATTGCAACTGGGTAGAGTTGCAAAATGGGATTGCAGCAGGGGAAACAGCTCTGTTAGAACAAAATACATCAGTTGAAAACATGCACTCTCAAGTGAGCAAAGCCTACATGTTCACAGCCCGCCCGCCCACACCCCCCCCCCCCTTCCTCCCCCCCGCAAACCAGCCTTCTCCTGGCAAGCCTTAACTGTTTATCAGTTAGTGGAGGAAAATGACAATTGCTAGAGACTATATGTATCCACATTTAAAGAGCATGGCAATTTTATGGCCAATACAGGACAACGAGTATTTTTAAAATATATTCATAGCTTGGGAAATACAATTCAAATGTATTTATCTTTACCACTGTACACATATCTTAGCATCGTTGCTGAGGGTTTGCGAGGGATTTTAGTTTGTATGTGGAGTCTAGAAGTTACATTTCAGTTTGACATTCAGGCAATTTTCCAGTCAACTGCTACTGTACAGGATTATTTGAATGACACCACACTAACTTTAATGAAGACCAAAGTTTAACATTAGATACAACAGCGCATCAGTTAAATTCAGAAGTTATTTCGAACGACATTTTACATAGAACTATCCACATAATTGCATTTTGATCTGGTTCCTCAAACAAAATTTTGTGGAAAAGGTTGTTTTGATTAATTTGAAATATTCTATTTATGATTTAAATATTTTCTTTGGGTTTAGTTTCATTTTTCTCAATTTTAAAACAGAAACTTTTAACCTTAAAGGAAGAAAATTGAACAATGACTTTTTTTCCTGAGTTTTTATTCTTGTTTCAAGATAAATACTTGCTAAATTTGATTTAACCTCACATTAAATGATCAAATGTCTAATTATATGTACTTTAACACATACAGATTCTCTCTGTTTATAAGACCTGCACCTAATTTTTTCATTGTTTTTTTGCAACACTCCCGTTTTGGCATCCTCCCTTGTTATATGTTTGGTTAACTTTTTTCTGTATTAGTATTTGATTATCCACTGAATGTTTTTGGAGAAATTCTATTCTGCCTACCAACAGCCACTATTAATAAAGTTCAGTTTATTAATCTGAAATCTTTCTTCTGACCATAATTACACCTCTACTAAACAATCTTAACAGACTTCTTATCCTGAGGGTGGTTTTCAAGCCCATTCACTTTCTACTTCCCCATGAAGACTCACAAGAATGTCTGTATCCTCAGTGTCCTCTCATTAACCATACCTGAATGCCTTGGATTGGAAGCTGAAAACAATTACAGACTCCAGTGTTCACGATGTCGACAGACATAAATCTTAGTGGTTGAAGTTGAAAAAAATTTGTAGCCATGCTAGTACCAAAAAAAAAACATGGAATGAAAATTCAGGATATTATTTCAAAATACTCCTCAGTGTTAATGAAGTACCAGTGCTTACAGTGTGGGAAAAAAGATTAAATTCAACATGAAAGGGTAGGCTTTTGTAGTATTTTACAACCCAAGCAGACATAAAGGAAAATAGTATCCTTACCACTAGAGAGAGCTCTCACACTAAAATAATAGAACATTGCTTCGGGCTCCTTTTTATGGAGTTGGGGAAAAATATAAGAGGGAAACAAATGTACCATCTGGAGTCATGATGGGAAGATATGACCTGACAAAAAGAAGAGTCCAGAGGCTGGTTCCAGCTGGACATGTGGAGAGAAGAACATGCTGCCTCCATTCCTCACTGTGGCAGATTCTGCCTGGATCCCACAAAAGGGAACAAGAAATGTTTGAAAGTAAATAGGTTTGTTTTTCCACTTTTGGCAAAACAAACCTGAGTTGATGGGGCATATGGTAGATGCTTTGCCTTTTTTTCTAAGTAGGCAAAGCCAAACAGAGTAAGAACTCTAATGTGTTTCACCATTTTCAGGAGGAGTCGAAATCTGTCCCCAGAAGATAAGGATCAAGAACTATCAAAGATGTTCATGCTTCCAAAAGCATGGGAGAAAGACTTCTATAGCCTTTTTAGCTTAGCAGCTTAGCAGAGCACCAGGTATAGAACTGGTATTTGTTGTGACTGCAAACTTTAGAGCAAGTTGATGAAAGAGTTAAAGTGAGACAAGACAAAAGACATTTTTTAGTGTATTTTTTCGCAATTTCAGCCTATATACAAGAATGGTATAGACTTTTGAGGAAAACAAGACAGGAAATTTTGGAAAGCATTTATTGTATTTAAAGCAATATTTAAATGACAGATAAAGTGTTCTGCATTTAATTAACCTAGTAGAAGTGTACATTTCGAGTAAACTTTTTCAGACTAAGGAAGAAAACATGTTTGGGAAAATCATGGAAGGCTTAAGAGTCCTGTGTCCCACCGCTTCTCCTCCATTCCTCCACCCCCCACATATAGAAGATGAACCTGAAATCATTAAGCGCTCAAAATTCCCATTTTTGTCATTTAAGCTCTATTCCATCTTCTAGAAAGTAGAAATGCAGTAGGTTCTATTATGTTATACAGGTCTTACATTATTCATTACTTGAAAAGTTATATTCATTTTGGCTCTTTTCAGTTAAACTTGTAGTTTCAATAAGCTTCTCAAAGATGATACCTGCTATTCCCAGGGGATCAAAGAAGTCTCATGATAGCCCTCTATCAAATCCTGAAATTTTTTCACAAAAGAGGCCATGTTCCAACAGAGAGATTAAATTTTGCCATAAATGTCGTGCTAGTGGCATGAAAGACAGGTGAAGAACTGTGGTTATATTTATGTATGAAGTTTCTCATTTTGGCATTTGTGTACATGGAAACCCTTTTGAAGTGAGTTGTGAATTCAGTCATCTGTGTGACCAGAGATGACTTTCTAATTACGTGCAAAGCTGGGTTCCTAATTACTCTGAGGTCTAAGGCAATTAAAATAATACCATTTTCCCTCCATTAACTTTTCCTGTGTGATAAAAATTTCCTTTGTTTTTGCCCTTAACTCTCAATATTTCCTAAGATGCAGCAATGGCCTAAAATAATCTAAGACTGAGAATGTAGGAATTTTCATATTCTCCAAGTATCTGGTTTTTTCTCAGTTTATAGGAAGGTATTAACCTGTTCACTGGTCTCTTCTATCTGCCTTTTGCTTAGACTCTGCTTCTATATTCAGCAATATGTTATAAGAATATGTGTAGCAGTTTTGTGCAAATGAAGCATGAATCTTATAGGAAGAAAGCAGGGGGTAAAACAACTGGACAGGTAACATTAGGTGCCTATAAATATCTAGGGTCTTCCTAGTTACCCCTGCTTCTGAAAAAATCATGCCCTCACCAGTTCAGTTCATCTATTAAGAGCTGAAATATTTATTTTCTACATATAACAGAAGAATTGTAACTATTATACTGAAAAATAACCTCTTACCTCAGTCTTCAGTAAAGTCATTCAAGGACAGATGTTCCTTTTCACAATCAATTTAATTCAAGTCATTAACCAAGAAGCCCAAAGAAGTTTATAGACCTTAAAAATACAAATAACAGAGTGTGCTATGTCTTTAATTAGTAACACTCCAGATTTGAAATGGTGACCTAGAGGTATATAACTCCGTAGCCCATTACCAATCCCCTGAGCCACTACAATCTGGCAGAGACCTTCTTTCTCCCTTACTGTTTTAAGTAAGGTTAAGAAAAGCCAGGACAAGTGTTTCTTTTCCTTTCCTTCTTTCTTTTTCTCATCATTTTCAAATGCCTTTCAAAATGCTTAGAAAAGCTTCATAATTGGCAGTAAAATACAAAATTTTTGAAGATTTGCTAATATTTAAGCAAACATCATTATCAATCATGTGGTAAAATTTTTCTTTGGGATATATATGTCATAACTCTCCTTGCACTTGTGAATTTTTACATTATCTTGCTTGTGAAAGTAAATGTAAAACAAATACCACCTTTTGGCACAAGATTGATCATCCATTACTGTAGTGTCACCAGACGTAATCAACATTATCTCTGATCTCAGAAAGTCATGTTAATAGTTGTATCCAAGTCATAATTAAGGACAAAATAAGACTACAAAGATTATTTTAATTTCCTATGGATATTCTTAGTACTGAAAAAAAATAATTACTGTTCTTATGCACTTTCACTTAAAAATAGTTTCAAATTTTGGTTCTGAGCATTGCAGCACATAAAAAATGGACTTTGTAGGCCATAGAATTTCTGGAATTTTACTTCTATTTTGAACAGATCAATCTCAGCATGTTGTGAAATGAATTATTCTAATACATTGCTTCTAACATATTCAACAAATGTTGTGTCAGCTTTATAATTTGGAATATATCATGCAATATATTACATGTCATGCTTTATGCACATTGTTTCCCTCGTTCTAGGGAAGTATCTGGGGATACTATGAAAAAATTTGTAAAACATTGTGCACATTATGAGAACTCATAGACATTCATTGTTGCCATGCTACTCTAATTACTGTATTTGTTAAATTTTTGGTTGAGTTTTTTTGTTTGGGTTTTTCCTTTTTTTTTTTTTTTTTGTCTAGCAATAGTGGTAATAACATTATAACATTGCCTTTCTTGAAGCCATCTGGCATATGAAGTGGACTGTGAAGCTTTGCAAGAATTTTCAAATTCCAGCTTAGCAAATCAACCATTTAGGGCTCATCCTTAGCAAACAGCACAAGAGAGGGTTTCTAGCTGCAGAATGGATATGAAGGTATATGATGGTATTCAGAAAGGTAACTAATAGTGTCCTCCTGTCCTTCAGAGAAGGAATTTCATTCACTGGGAGGATGCTTGGAGGTCAAATATTTATACTCTTCCTATCTCAGTCTAAAGAGCATGTACTATGAGATGGTAACACCACCAGTAGTGAGAAATAGCTTGTGAACCAATACTAGTATTTTATGCCAAGAAATTACCTTTATTTTTATGTTAAGACAAGCTCAGAGCACTACATTATTATTGACATCATTTGTGCTGCTTGCTTCCTGGGCTTAGTCCTTGAGGTTATGATTTTTTAATACATTTACACATTAGTTTTGTATGTTGTTCTAAATAATAGAATGTAGAAGGACAAACAACAGATGGTTCAAATTTTTCCACAAATGCTTTCTGCAGACAAACACCTGTGGCCAGTGGAAGCAGTTGCTTGAAGGCAGAAGGCAACCTAAATCCTTTAAATAGTGAAATGTCAATAGCAGAGGTTTCTCTTCTCCATATCCCACAGCCTGTCCTTCCTCCTGTAACAGCTTTCAGGTTCTAGATCTAGACTATTTTATCTCATCTGGGATGGCCTGCCAGACAGAGTGCTTTGCCACATATTTTTAGAATCTTTTTTCTGTATGTTATTTATTCTTTGCAGAGTGGTTTATTTCCCTTTTCCATGAATGTGCATTGGCTGTATGGCTCTAATAAAGCCAGCTAAGGGATGCTTTTTATAAACGTTTAACAGCAAAGTAAGGTTCAATGTATCTCAACACAATGTTCAAAAACCCTATTTGAATTATGTATGCCTGTTTAATTATGTTTTTTTTTTCCATGAAGTCTTTATGCCAAAAAGATAGTCTCAACAACCACAAAATTACATAATTTGCAAACACTTTAGGATCTGCTGGGATAAAAGGATTTGCCTGTTTCAGGATCTATCCTGATTAGTCATTTCTGTTAAATGGGTTTTGACATATTATAATTGAACAGTTGTAAACGTGAAAGCAGAAGTGACATTATATTCGCCTTGCATATGAAATCAAAGGGAGTGCATCTTACCATCAGCAGAAAGCTTTTTACAATCAATGTCATTCTTACTTCACATCTTTTTTGCCCAAATACGTAGTTGCTAAATTGGATATTGTTCCCAGATACCTGATCAAGGCTGGGAAATAGGTAAGGGAGGGAACTGAGACCATCTTCGTAAAGAAAGCAATTGTTTTATATTGCCATGTATGTATAATGGAGACAGTGCAGTTTCTCTGGAGGCATCTTGAAGGGTCGTCTAGTTCTCTTAAATTAAGCATCTAGATTAATCACTTTGGATCATATATATTATAATAAGTGATCAGAGGAAGGGATTGTATGCACAAGAGCAATATAATGTTTTAGTAGACATAGCCACCATATCATCATAAATAACAATAAAACTCTAGAAGACAGCTTCATCCAGACAATACAATTCTTACAACTTTTCTGAAGTTCTGACAGAACTATACCATCAACTCATTCACCAGCTTCACCTCTTCATCTTATATGTCTAAGCAAAAGTGACAGAAACTTTGCAGACACCACTGCTCTACAACATCACGATGAAGAATGTCTGTGGACTGGAGGTGCTATACTGGAGCAAAAAGGAATTGTGAAGTGCACAATCCAGTTCACAATGAAATGCTTATTTTATGCATCTGTTTACTGGTATCACCAGCTAATTTTCCCCATGTATCAGAAGAATTCTGGGATAACTGAATAACAAAAAATAGCTGAAGCATCAGAAAATTATTCAGGCATAAGGATAGTAATACAACAGTGCTGTTATTTCCTTTTCCTATAGCAGAACTGGTATATAATGACATGGACCATCACTCCATTTTACAGGATATTTTATAAAGATGAAATTAAAAAAGAGTTCATGAAGTTCTTAACTTTTAGTCAAAGCACAGATTACTGGAAGACAAGGAAACCCTGAGATAATATGCATTAGTCTTAATAGTCCTGACAAGTAAATCGTCTTTATTCATGGGTAGCCTCTCCAGTGGGTTCACTTTAAAATTAAAATTCCTATTAAATACAAATTGCTTACCCATAGTAGACTTTAAGGTAACACATGGTCAGCAGAACACTGAAACTTAAAGGAAAATAAATGTTTAAGAAGTAAGTGCTGAACTAATTTTTAAAAGCATTTTAAGGCAGTGTTTGCTTGTTCTGTGTTTAGCAATCCTGAAAAATACACTGATTTGGTTTCAACCACTGTTTATCCCTTTCATCTAAATTAACTTCCAGATCCTTTTCTTATATTGAATCAATGTGACTTTAAACAGAAGTCCATTTATTAAATCTTTTATTAGGTCTTTCATTATGTATGCTTGTAAAGATTTTAATAGAGATGTTAAATAATGGAATTTTGCAAGTTCCTAAAATCTTCATAAATCTCCATAAATTGTCTCTTTATAAGAAATCTGCTTTCATTGTGTCTGAATTTTTATTCATATGCAACAAAAATATTAATATACTTTAATTGAGCTAATATGATTTATCTTTTCATTCATTATATAAGTTAATTTTGTTCTAAAGAAATCCTGTTTTCAAATTCTCTCCAGCAATGTAGAATTAAAGTAATTATAGTTTGGCACAGGAAATTAGTTATAAAGGTCTGTGATCTCTAAAATAAATGGAAGTTTTCATGGGCTGGATTAGCCATATGCTTTACAAAATGGGAGGTGTTGGGGAGGGATGGCCAGGGTAAAGGAAATCAATTGCAGTGCGCTTAGAACTCACTTATTTGTTACAAATTTTTCAGATGATAAGTAAAATGAAATATTAACAGATCAAGAAGTTTGAACTTTCTTACCTATTTTATACTTGTCCTTGCTGAGATAATCGACATTTTTTTCTTTTTAATTCAGAACACAGACAGCTACAGAACTTTGGCTATAACCATTGAAGCTCATGAAAGTTCCCGCACATGCGTTTACTAGACCAATGACTATATGATTAATTTTATTGTGCTGTTAACGCTGTAACATTTATGACTTCAGACCACTGTTCACCGAGATCTTTGAAGTTTCTGTGCTGAAATAGCAGCATACTGGGTCTGGTCTTGACAAAGTGGGTACTGATGAGAATGAAATAACCACAGCAAAGGATGAGTCTAGCAAATAGTAAAAAATACAGGGCTAACACCATCAGCTTGACAGCAAGTGCAATGGAATGAACTCTCCTTTGCCTGGAAAAGGCTGGAAACAGAGCCATATTTAGGAAAGTTAAGACACTGCTAGAGGTCGGAGAATGAACATGACATAGAAAACTCATTGCCAAGGAGAAGAGAATAAAAAGCAAAATAACTTCGTAATGCTTATAATATATTACATGGCAATGCATTCAAGAACTAAACAAATTATTGTCACTGTCATCTACAGCTACAAAACTCTCAGAGATACCCAAAATACACAAAATATACTTCAGGAGTGCTGGTCAGGACAGCTTTAAAGCAAATCTGGGCTGTTTATAAGATCTACTTTGGCCAGTACATTAAATAAAATACTAAAGGAGAAGAAAGCAGACTGGATCCTCTTCCTGGCACTAGGGCGGTTTCCAGCTCTAGCATGGTACTGTCCTGGTGGATGAGATAGGAGAACAGGAAAAGCAGATGAAAGAAATTTTGTTCTGATAAATAAGAGTTATGGTTGTCCTTGGTAAAATTTGCCCCGGTCTATCCTTGAGCTCACACCGTTCAGTGTTACACAAGGTTGGCATCATCTTAATTAACTTTGAATGTTTTAAAATTAGTATTCTCTAGACACCAGATCACCTCACCTACATTAAATACGCCTTTCTGGAAAACTGCGCTAAGGAAGTGCTTGTCTCCCTTTACTGATGATAGTATCAGCCCAGTGAATTAGTTTGGACCAGAGACTTAAGTTTTGAGTGAACACAGGTAGATTAGATGACCATGCATGTCCCCCAGAAGGACAAGAAATCAGAGATGTGTGAAATAAAGAGGGTGACTAGAAGCCTTTCCTAAATAGCAAGTAGCAGCAACTTTTTCTATTGAGAACTTTAAACCAGATACTTGGCTCTAGAAGAAGTCATAAGAAAGACAAAAATGTCAGATAGATGATGTTTCATGTTGTTCAATGAAATTGCATGATGAGAGTTAACCCACAATTTTTGACATGAGACTTTGCATAAGATGTCTGATATGTAACTTCTGTGCATCTTCACACATGTATCTATACTTGAATAAAATATCTCGGTGCAGAATACAGACATCATCTCCTGTAAGATCACATCTCCTGACATCAATTATGCAATGAGTTTTCCCCTTGAACTTTTTTCCCCTATTATATTTTCATTACTACATTCAGTGTAGGAGTTAGGCTGGACAATTTTCTTGCTGCCATGATGGATGATTATGACATGTTATGAATAAGAGGTGATTAAATATAAACTATGTGTTGTCCATCAATGTAGTTATCATGAAGGCTTTGGTATTAATATATTTTTAATTTCCCAGTTCACGGATGAAAGGATCACCCTACATTATTAGTGCTACATAAAGGGATAATTTAGTAAGATATCTGGTGCCCTAATCCTGATTCAGACAGGCTTCCCATTAAGGTATGTAGCAATGGCAGTGTTACTAAACCCTTTAGTTTGGTCTTAGACTCAGAAAAAATCATGTCCTAGTCACTATAGGAAAAAGTTTAATTGAGAATATTTCTTCATATTAAATTGTAACCTTCTATGTAAGGAATATGTTGAAAATCTGGTGTATAGATAATATTTTCATCTTGCTAAGAGAAGTATAATTTATTTGATTCTCCACATTTATGTTGCATCCTTTGGGAAAAAAGGGGAAACAATAGGTGATGAAAGCACCCTAACCAGCAGCAAACAGAAACTTGACTTGCCTCTGCATCAACTTGTCAGCTTATGTAATGAGGTCTATAGAAAATAATAATTTATAAAAATCTTCAGAGACTGACTTCATAAATTTGTACTTTTTTGTGGAATGATGTTATTCCACCTTTTTTTCTCCTGTGGTTCAGAGATATTAAGGAGTTAGCTACACATTCCTGCTTTTTTCCATCAGTACTCTTTGTGGGTTTTTTTCTGTCTTGAGTAACTACAGTGAATTGTGTTGGACAAGATACAGGACAATAAGTTTAGTGATATAAATACACAACATTAAAAGTTTTAGGAATTTGATTTTTAAAATGAATATTTCTATGGCACTTTATTGTCTCTTTTTTTTATATTGTTGTGGTGGGTTAACCTTGGCTGAGCGCCAGGTGCCCACCAAGCCGCTCTATCACCCCTCCCCTTTTCCTCCCCTCTCCCTCCTCAGCAGCGCAAAAAGAAAGGGGAGGAAAATAAGATGAGAAACAAAAGCAGTTTAATAATAATAGAAGCCAAGCCAAGCAAATCCACATGTGGAAGCAAAGGAAAACGGTTTTATTCTCTACTTCCCATCAGTAGCCGATGTTTGGCCACTCCCTGGGAAGCAGGGCTCCAAGACGCATAGTGGTTGCTCTGGAGGACAATGGAACGGCTTCCCCCCCATCCTCCTCCTCTCTAGCTTTAAGGCTGAGCTGACATCATACTGTACGGAATATCCCTTTGGTCAGTTCAGGTCAGCTGTCCTGGTTGTGTCCCCTCCCAAGATCTTGCCCACCCCGTCCGACTGGGGGGGTGACTGTTGGGAAGAGCCTTGGTGCTGTGCGAGCACTGCTCAGCAGTAGTCACTACACGGGTGTGTTTTCAACACCCTTCTAGCTCCCAGCACAAAAACACTGCTGTTATGTGGAAAACCAGCTCAGACAGACCCACTACAATTTTGTTCTTAATACATGTTTACTACAGAATTTTTAGAAAGTGTTAAAAAGCTGAGAAGAGACAGATTCTAAGGAAAAACTATAATAAAATAAATTTGTCATGGTCAGAGCATTTTCTTTTAGTGGTAGACAATTCAGCGCAGAGCCATATCCTTACAGAAAGTGATTTTCTAGTTAAAGGAGTAAAGGACATGGGAAGGGTATCTTCAGCTTCAGTGAGCTATGGGAGGGGAAGGAACATGACAAGGATGATAGGGAAAAAGCCTTTAAAGTAAATTAATGTATTTCAAGAGCTAATATGGACAAAACTTGCTGGAAACAATATTCAAGCACTCTTTCAGCCAGCCTATGGCTCAGTGAGCCCCATGAGCCTGCATGCAGGCTCCGCATGAGAGCAGAGTCAACCTGGTGACCTTTGTTCTTATCAACTATAACCCTGATCAGTTTTTTTGAATTCATACAGAACAGATGCAGCTCCTTTATTTTCCATCTTGGATTTAAGGGGGAAGTAAAGGCAGAAAAGATCAACATTAGGTATAGCTGAACTCAGAGAGAGAGGAATGGCGGAGGTTTATGTATTGGCATGGATTTTTTTAATGTACTCTTGAAATAAAATTTAGCAAGGGGAAGCACTCTGGCATTAACCTAGAGTGAAAGGGTGTTTGTCGGCCCAGGAGTGGGCTATGTTTGCCCTGATACTCCTTGTCAGATACAAATTCATTCCTACCTTGTATGTTGTCTTTGTCTATTTTTTAATTTGTATCACTTAAAATGTAGCATGAAATACAGAAATAATTATGAAAGAAAAATAATTTGACATAAATATTTCTTTGAAATAAAATGTTCTAAAGCCAGTACTGTATTTGGAAAAAGACTAAAGGGAGAAGTGGGAGGAAAAGTCAGTGGCCATAGTTAAGAAGAGATCTAATTGTCATTGAAACTGAGTACTGTCTTGCCAATATCTTCAGTGGACTCAGAATTACGTCCCTAAAATAAAGCAGCATTTGCAGAAGAAACAATATGCAAATATTTAAGGATGTTACATATATTATCCATTTAAAAGTTTGCTTTATCATCACAGTACACAAATCAAATGACCACTCAATGTACATAATTTCTGCCAAATTAAATATGAAACATTAATGAAGTCTCATGTGAGCAGCAAAACAGGGACACTAAACAAATCTGTAAGTCACAAATAGACTTTACTATGTCTTGGTCAATTTCTGGTTAATGGTATATTAATTAGGAGTAATTATTCAAGTTATAGGTTCCTTTGTACAAATTACAGGTAATAAGCTTAATGTAGATGTGACATAGTTTCTTAATTCTGTCCATTAAGGAAAGTAGATTTAACTCCATTAAGTAACCTCACTAAATATGACAGAAGACAACTGTGGTCATTAAACTAATGACATCTGTCATCAACACTGATATTACCACTATGCCATACATACTTCTACAGTAAAGCTTGTGTCAATGTTTCTGCTATAAAATGATTCAGGGGTTTGTAACATGGATATTTTAAGTAATGGTGGATGAAGAAAAATTAAGACAACCCGGAATAAAAGTTACTAAACAAGGTCTGCACCAGTTGTACACATCAGAAAAGCCTCTACAGCTTATTTGCATGCAGCAGCACAGGATGACTTTTGATAAAGTAAATCTGTGAAATGACACTTAACGTATCTGTCTGCTTCAATTTGAGCTTGAGAAAAACCGTCCTCAGCACAGAGCCCCTCAAAAATCCTTATATAGACAAATCCTGCACAGTTTAAACTCTCTGCCTTTGTTCTATACGAGCTTCCATTATTTTTAACCAAAGGATTCCAGTATATACACCCAGTATGAAGTATTTTCTTCTTGTACCTACAGACAGGCATAAACGAAGCACACACTCTAAACAGCACCTAATAGCTTTTAGTAAAAATATGAGGGATGTATAAGTTTGCAAACTGCAAGTAGCTCGGATAAAGATATCCTCAGGGAATCTCCTTCTCTCTATATGTTCAAATTTACAGAATAACCTGCTATTCTGTAGCTCAAGTTATTAGCTTAGCATTCAAGAAATGCTGAAGTTCTCAATGTAACATTCTTTCTCTGCTATATTTTTGCTATTCACTTCCATATACCTGTACAGTCTTTTTACTGCTTCCTCAGTGCTTATTTCTTATCTGGTAGGAAAAATAAAGTAAGTGAGTTTCCCTATTATTCTGATAGAACTGGCCAGGCTGCAGTGGAAATCTAGCTAAAGAACAGTGAAGATGGGTCAGATTTAAAGCCAGGAGAAATAATATCACTTGAAATCTATTCTTGTTCTGCAATACATGATAACATCTGAATGAGAACAGAACACATCCACTTGTCTCCCTGATGCCTTTTGGAGATCCCTTTTCCAGCACCTCTGTCTAACCACTGACCTTGCTCTGGCATTACAGCAGCATTTCTCGGCATTTGATGAGGGGATGGGTGGGATTTGGCAACTCTAAGCATGCATGTCAAATGCATTCTTTGTGAATGCAGCTTGCGGAGGTTTGCTGTTTTCATGCAAGAATTAAAAGACAGTTCTCTTTGTTTCTTCTGTTGCAGCTTGATACTTCAGCACTAGACTTAAAAGTTCTGTGATTTTTAGTTGTGTTCCTTCGAATTATTAAATAAAGGAAAAGCAGGCACAGTGTTAGAAATTCCACTGGGATATACCAGCTACAGGTTCCCCTTTTTGCTTTTAATTTTGCCCTTGCTTTAGTAGCCCTGAAATGACAAAATAGGGAAACTCTGCAAACGAACCTTCCTCTCTCCCCATGACAATTTACTTCACATAATGTAGCCCTGCCTTTACAGTCAAGGCCAGCGAGAACAGCCAGGCACAAAGCCATGAGGCAAATAAAGTATCAGCAATTCTCATCAGTGGAGGAAGAGGGGAAAACAATGCAGCCTTTGGGGTGCAGTAACTACTGAGCTGAGCTGTATGAAGAGACACTGCTAACCACAGAGCTTTGCTTAAGATCTCTGGGCAATTCCTGCTACTGTCTGGTGAACAAGTAGATAATAATTTATAGTGCAGTAAAAAAATAGTGCATGTTCTTTAAGCTCCCATGCAAATAACAAGTGTGAAACTGCTGGAATAAAACTGTGATTGGAAAAAAAACCAAAACAAACCACATTAGAAACTATTTAAAAATCAGTTACAGGGGACAAAAATAAAGATCAGGGAACATCTTGCCTATCAGGACAGTTAAAGTGTTTTAAGAAAGAGAAAATTCAAGTTATTTTAATGCACTCAAAGGCCTGCATTTTTTTACTACCACTAAGGTAAAAGAGGTGAAGATAATACCAAACAGAAACAGAAACTTAACAAAGTGTGTTCACTTTCACTTTCTAATATATGAAGTTATGAAGGAAGTGAAAGAAATGAATGATTTATTGATAAAAATCAATAAAGTTATGGAAGTAAACATGTAACCCACATTCAAGTGGACAAGTGAAAGTAATTACCATTCTGGACTGCTACAAAACTTCCTGCTAATTGCTGCAGGCAGGAGCTTGTAATACACAAGGTATTACAAACAGCTTTTCAGACCATGCTTTCTTCAAAGGTAAAATCAAATGTCAAAACTTCTTCTACTCTAACTCAGTCTCTGAAATCACATGTCATAAAATGCAGAACTAATTATAGTGTTTTCTGCTGAAAGTCTGACAGCTCACATAAAATACAGTGAAATATCAAAAAGAAAGACAATTATTTTATGAGTACAGATGAAAATTTAATAGGAGTTTGCATCCTAATTCATTAAAGACAGGTCTACAATGGATAATGGGGTACATGGCAGATGTCTTCAACACACCTCCATCTCAATTAAATAGGTCTACAGACTTCAGTGTGGTGTGTGCAGTCTGTTAGCACTGCTGCCATTTGAACAGGGATTAGTAGAAAAAGTGTAGTACCGTGTAAAATGATGTTGATTAAAGCTCTGGCTAGCTCATATTAGCAGCAACTTGGTACTCTCTGAAACATGCTTTCTTAGGGGTTTTGCTTAAAGAATCATAGAATAATTTAGGTTCAAAAAGACCTTTAGGATCATCAAGCCCAAACTTGGTCCAACCCCATCATGCAATTGATCATTTTATTTCAGATATAATTGCACTCCTCAACAGATCCAGAGGATATCTGTGTAAAAATCCCTCTCTAAGTAATTTCCCAGATGTCAAAACCACTATTGTGGAAGCCTTGAAAGCAGGTGCTGAAAATTCTCCTTTCACTTGGTCTCTTTCCTCTCAGTGGCCCTCAAAGCTATCAAAATACTTTTGGATAAGACAATATGGGAAATCTCACTGCTATCAACTCCTTGCAAGCAGAACAGTAGCCACACATTGCTTGTCAGTAAAAAACCCTCAAATATAAAACCCTCAGGCTGGTATCTGAAAAAGCTCAGTAAAAGAAATGGCTCTCTTACACACTAACCGGATACTAGGGTGACCTCGACTGGCTTGTCTTTTAATTACCCTGCTAAAGCCTTTTTATTGAGGTTGTTCCATATGGTACTTTGAAACACAAATATGAAGTAATTGACACTATATTGGTTTTCACAGATGTTATGGGAAAAAGAGAGCCATGCACATGGCAAAAAAAGTGATTGGTTTATGAAACTCCGAAGGCTAAAAGCTAATAAATAACAGTGAGTCTCCAAAATAAGTACCCATCTGAGCACATTCTCAGAGAACTGCTGCTATTCATAAATCACTGAAGTTGCACTATATGCATTTTATGATGTCAATGGAGATTCTTGAGTGAATTATTGACTTGTATCCACATGACTACCACTCTTCATATTATATCACATAAAACATACATAGTCGAAAGCAAAGGAAAAGCTGGAAGTTATAGCAAATAATGGAAGGTGTTTATTCTGAGGAATACTCTTCTCAGGAAAATGTCTTCTTAAGTATTTCTTTTTCAGTTTCCTGATGACATGAGAATTATTGGAAGGAACTGCTGGAACACAAAAGGAACACATATCCAATAGATATTTCAGATCACTTCTTGTCCTGAAAAAAATTTACTCTGAGTGGTTTTGTTGTATTTATATGAAACAAAGAACATTGTTTATTGGATAATGTATCTCTTTCTTTACTCTCTTTCTCCCTCCAAAAATATCTACATTTTCATCACTGAGATAGCATGCTACTCCTTCCATGTCCAACCAGTTCTTTCCAAATAGTAGAGTTACAATAAAAACGTAACACATCACTCTTATTCACATTGCTTTGTAGCTTCAGTGGCTCCTGTAGCCTGGAGTTTCACGCTCTTTTGAGTTTCAAATCTTGCTGGTTGTTTGATAGCTCAAACTTGTGAATTTTGACTTGATCTCCAAAAAGAAAATTCTTACAGGTGTTTAGGAATGAATGTGTAACTTTGAAGTATTTGGATTGAAAGAATCCTAACATCTACTGAGCAGCTGCCACCAGCTTGCATCTTTGGTAAAATCCAAGGAGGGTGTAAATGGTGGTACACATTGTAGACAATGAAATAATGTCATTTAATATAGCCCAGTGAAACTAGAATAAGAATAAAGCAAGACTGATACTCTACAAGAAAATTGACTTGTAGGTGAGTCTAAGCAACAACAAGTTGTTAACCAAGTTAAAAAATGAAAATAATTTAAAAAAAACAACAAACCCACACAGCAAAAACATGTTAAGTCTTTAATCAGGTCTATTTTAGGTAGTTAGATTGACATTGCATGGAGTTGGTACAAACTTGTAGGAAAGCTTTGGTCAGAGCACTCATCTGGTATTTGGAGTCATGGGCCAGATTTGTACCCTCTGTGCTCAGAGCAGGGATTTGACTCAGTACTTGCCCAGAAAATCCCACATACAAATAAAGCCAAAGAATTCCAGAATATGGCTCTTCCAGTCTCTTCAATTCAAGTCTTTCCCAGCCTCAAAAACCTTTTAAGTCAAACATAGTAATGTAAAATTACATGGTGGGTGTTTTTTTTACTTCTTTTCAGCATACTCAGATCAGCTCATTTCAACTTTCTGAGAGCCTAGTGAATGAAAATCCAATGCATGCTGTGGACAATCTTAATTCTAACTTTGATATCTGACATTTACCAGTGGGATTATTTGAGATGTTTTGGAGGTTTTGCTGAACACAAGAAAACTATTAGGATCAGGACTCCCAGAAAGGAGTCTTAGATTCTGCATTAATGCCATTCTTTGTTATGACTTACTCACTAATTACTTATCTCTTAACAAATGATGCTTATTTGCTTGTTTATAGTATAAGAGAAATAGAAGAATTTAAGCATTGAAAGTTTATTCTCTGTGGTTCAGTCACAGGACTTACATCCTATCATGTAATGGATCATCTACTAGCAGATACGTTTTATTTGGAGGACGCGGTCGTGTTGCTATCCTGTTAAATATGTATATCTTTTAAATTATTTTTACCCCCTGTTTCTCTCACTGGAAACACCAACAAAATTTTGGACTTTCTTTATTCTGTGCTTTTCCCAAGAATTTATCACTGTACTACATAACCAGGTCTTAAAACAGAATTCTGCAAGGTGAACTACAGCTTCACATACCATATGAAGTTTTTTAACTTCTGATGATAAATCCTATGGACAAGGTGAGGAAATGGTCAAGGTAACAAGTTTAGGTTAATTTACATACAGATTTTTTTTTTTTTATAAGGATGCTGGAAAAAGGGTTTTATGGATTATAAACCATACATAAAGAGAAGTCAACTTTGTTTATATATAAAGACATATGTATTTGAAGATTTTCTGCCTTTATTTATGTTTTAGGTCAGACACCCACTAATTTTCCTGCAGAACACATGAGAGTATGAGTAAGAAGGAGAAGTTTTCTGTTTGTATAAATTGAGACAGAAGAAGGTGTTATGACATATGTTAGGACACGTGAAATATGAGAAATTAGGAAGGGACAATGACATAAGCAGCTGAAGTAGAAAAGTACCCTTACTATAACCAGAAAATTTCAGAAATAAGCTAAAGAAGCAACATTGTAAATATTATGTTAAATTTTCTTGGATAAAAAATACTGTCTTATATAGTTCTAGAATTTTGGATAAGAGAAGCAAATAAATGGGTTTTTAAAGCATATTGTATAACTCTGGTTTGTGGAAAGGTGGACAAAACCACTGTAGAATAAAACAAACGCAGGAAGTATGAGGCACGGTATTCAGAGAAGTGACAAATACATATTTCATAGTTGGTAAGAGTGAGCTGGAATGCTGGGTGAACAGGAAAGATAGTCTTTTAAAAATTGATGGATTTAGCAATTGGCTGGATGTGAAAAACAGGGTTAGAATTTACATATAGTATCATGGTTGCCAGTTTGGATGACAAGAGGGGGTAACAATTTTCAGTTTAAATGGGAAAATAAGCTCTAAAGGTAAAGATAACATACAAAGGAAAATTGTTTTGGGAAAGAAATTTTTTGATGAATGGGATAAATATCTGATTTCTTTAGTTGCATTAGAAAACTGCTTTCTGAAGAACAGAAAAAGTGCAATGGATTGATAGCTACAGCTTACTATTTTTTCCTCTCATTATAGATTCACAGGAAAATGTCAGATTAAAGATTTTTTAATCTCTTCATAGCAGAGATTGTAACTTTTCTAATAATATCCTGCGATAAAACAAAATTTATTTTAACAGATGTTTCAGAGGAAACGAGATTCTTAAACTTATGTCAGGTCAAATAAAATTACAGGGAATGTAATATGAATGTGGTAAAATGTTGGGTTTTTTTCAGCTCCACATGCATTCTCAGAAAAGTGTTTTTTTGCTGTTGTCTTAACCTTGAAGCCATGTTGAGGAATGTTGAGCTGGCTCAAGGTTTCTGACCTGTGTGACAGCAGCAGACTGTATTGCTGGGGAGGATGGGGTAGCAGAGCTGCTGGGGCACATAGTGGTTTTGGGATACTGGAAAGTTGTAGGTCATTGGGCTGGAGGGACAATGAGGTTTCAGGAATAGTGAGTCTGGGAGCTTCTGGATATACACATAACAAAGGAACACACAGTCTGTGGGAATAGGGAACTTGGAGCAGAGTTAGACTAGGTGATCTGCAGAGGTCCTTTCCCACCCTAACCATTCTGTGATTCTGTTCAGTGATTTTACTTTTCAGCTCAGTCCCTTCTAACTAACTGCACTTTCTGAGGTTAACAGCATACTTTTGCAGACAGTGTCTGCTTCTAGAAGTGATAATGCTTGATGTCTATAGTTAAAGGATTGGTGTGCGGAAAGGCTCTTGCTTATACTTGCTCCTAGGCAGACCAGGAACACTGCTAAATCTTGTGTATTGGGGGGGTGCAGAATGTAAAAGGATGCACCTGCGGGGAGGAGCAGACAGGACAGGTTATCCTAAACTGACCAACAAGGTATTCAATTCCATATACATCATGTTCAGTATAAAGCTGAGGGATCACAAAGGTCAAACTCTCTTCAATGGTAATTATCTAAGGAAGACTCTATCCATTCTGCCTTTGATCCCCAATCTGTGCACTCCTGAATCCAGTTCCAGAATCCAGCTCCTGAATCTGGTTCCCATCTGCCACTGAGCCCATCCTTGTCTTCCTCAGTGCCTGCTCCACATCATCAGTGGTGACAGTGACACAATTTCCACCAGAGCGTTTGGGTTTGATATTGGTGTTGTATATATTTCACTTTACTGCTATTATTTTCGTTAATGCTGTTTTAGTTTTCTTTTCCAATCCATAAGTCTCTCTCCCTTACTCCCTTTCTCTTTCTCTTTGGGAACAGAAAGGGATTAATTGAGAGCACCTGTCATTTGTCTGACAGCCAGCCCAGCCCTAACCCTTGACAAATATGTAGGTGCGATCCCCAAGCATTTGATAAGAAAAGCTGCCCTGGTGCTGAGAAAAATGTCAAAACAGGTAGTGTGTATTTGCATTGTGATTTTTGCCACATGTATGCTACATACAAATAGCCCTCAAAGATTTAAGAATAGAAAGTTGCTTTTTAAGGACAAAATTGCAAAAAGTATGTGTAGAATGTCTTCTTAAAGAGCATTAAGAGTGATTGACAATCACTTTAAATTCAGACTCAGTGATTTAGGTGCAAGGAGGATTTTATGTGATTAACTTCCAGGACTGGGATTAAGAACAAATTTGTCAAATTCCAAACCCCTCCACAGATTTATCATGTGACATTGGACAAGTAACTTCACCCACCTCTCTTCTTAATTTACAAAAGAGTATCCATTTTTTCTTTGCACTTTCATCTTCCAAAAATTAAATCCTTTGAACAAAGTGAGGAATAGAGTTTAATTCGCCAATCTTCCAGTAAAGATAAATTTACATATGGATATCTTTAAGTCTCAAATGTTTAACTCGGTCGTGATGGACCAAAGTTGTAGCGAGATCAACACTGCAAAATATCAGTTCCATACATACCACAAAACAATTTTGGACAATATTTCAGTAGCTTTACTCCCTTTGCTTCACATGGTTCACTATTATTTTAAAACTTGTACTATAAGGTAAGGGGAATGTGTGTATTTCAGTTTTGAAGGATGGAAAATAAATTATGAAGGCTTCTACCGAAAAGAAGACAGCACAAGTAGATGAAAACAAAGAGCAGAAGACAGCAAATCCTCCATTCCTCTTAATTAATGTGGCTGCATAATGGCTTAAATATGAAAAAACCACATTTTTTAACTGAATAAAATGAGCTGTTTGAACATACTGCTGATACTTAGAAATCTTAATTATTAGCTGAAAATTATGGCATATATTAGGGAACATTTTCTTAAGAATAATAATAGACTTACAGTCTCTCTGCAGACAAAACTAATTTATTTCCTCCCATATCTGCTCTGTCCTCTACCTCCCTGGGACCCCTGCCTGCGATGGGGGAGCACAACCTGTGTCCACCTTACAAGGAGATGATGAGACTGTTGTTGTCACCCTTAAGTGACTACCAGCTGCTGCTATCAAATCAAAAATGACTGCAAAAATTGAAAAGGACATAAGAAAGTAATCCTTTCAAATTGCCACAATATTTACTGGAAAGAGAGGCTTTCAGGGGAAATCAAGCATGTAATCCTGTAAGCCCTCTGCCCAGTCATAGCATGAGCACACAGGGCACCTATCGAAATATGGTAATGATCATAGTTCTGCAGCCCAGGGAGCGCATGAAAATAGTGAACACATTTAAAAAATAGGGAGAGATTCGCTATTCAAGTCTTTTCCATGGGTTCAGAACAGTTGTTGCTATTCATAATTAAAAGCATCCAGCTATACACTTTTGGCTGTTATGTAAGTTTGTTTAGAACTGAGATGGTAAAAAGCTTCCCACCCCACACAATCACATTTATAGAAATAGTCACAGCACTATCATGCTGCATAATATTGAAAAACATCCATTTTATGGTTGCACAATTTCCTCCTCATACTACTGTGCACCAGCAGTAACAAATACAAAAGCAGATCGCTTTAAAGTTCAAGTTAAGTTGCATGAGTTCCCCATGGTGAAGCAATTATTCCCTCAGAGTCTCTCATTTTCTTTATCACACCATGAATTCCTCAGACAACGAATGTGCAGTTTCCACCATGTGGTTACTTGCATTTCAACAAAAATCTCAAGAATAATATCTAAAACCAGATATTTTTCTCTCTGTGGATGATTCCTAAATTTGAAGTTTGATCTTTCTACAAAACATTTATTCTTGGCAAAGTTGTGTTCCCATTAATCTAAACACATCCATTTCTCTTTAAATTCACAAGTTGGATACTTCTCAATAACATAGATTAAACTTTTTGATAAAAACCTGGGGTGTATATAATAAAGCTATGTATATTGGGTTGCAATTAAGTGGTACAACAATATTCTATATACCTAAGAACTGGAGATAGATATAATTACTGAACCTTAGCATTATACTCCGTTGTATCCCACCACAGTGCCTGGACAACACTAGTTTCAAACCTGTCAACATGGTCAAAATCGAGCTTTCCCCTTACAACACTCAGCTCTTTTTGGGCCAGTAGTTTCAATCTCCAGCTTTAGTCTTCCCGCAACCACCACTGGAAGCATGATCCATCTCTTTTTTTTTCTCTCTTTGATATTACCTTTAGGAAGTAGACCTCTGCAGATCTTTTGTCCTAGATGCCCATAGAAGGGTCACTATAGAAAAAAATTCCTACTTAAGTCTGTCATTTCTAGTTGCCATTCTTGTGGGTGTTCTTGTTAGGGTTTGACCAGAAGTAAAAAAAAGAAAAGGAAAATAAAGATAAGAAAACCCAACCAACTTTGCAGAGAATTTACTAAGGTAATACAAGTAAATCAGATAATTTCACATTGCAAATATTAATAGTCTTACCAGGCTTGATAAAACTGATGATTTTATTTTCGGTTTAGTAAAGACATCGTTGGCTGTCTTCAGTGGTCAAGAAGAGTCATAATGAATCCTCTGGTTTCAAGAAATTACATTAATAAAACTCATTCAACTTAGTTCACCATTCCTTTGTTTTTTTCTTCTAAATAAACTTTATTTTCTCATCTCTGTCTTTTTTTTTTGCAGTTGCAGAGTGCCAGAGAACTTACCTGATCAATTAGCAAAAATTATATTAAGACCTAAATTCTGTTTTCATTTTCACATTTACTAGACATGATATGAATACATTCTTTGGAAATTAGATTTGCATGAATATCTTTCTGAAAATTTCTATAGGTAGCTGAGTTGTTTTTTCTTGTGGCTACATGCAGATGTAATAAATACCACTTTTGCATAATGTTTCCTATTGGCTTAACCAAAACTTCTGGAGGGAACTAGTTGTTATGAAATACAAGACTCAAGGGAGTGTGAGATTTGGGCACTTGAACATGAGTGCAGGATACTGCACCATAACCATTCTCCCAGTAATCTACAGTAAAAGACAAGAATGGCTGAGGGGTGAAAGAAGACATCTAGAGTCAAATAAGGATAATATTTCTAATACAGTTTTACCTTGCAAATTGCATGCATACATACACACACAACTATATATATATGCATGCACTCATTTATTTATTTATTTTCACATTTTGTATGCTATTTTTAATTGTGTAGTTGTATGTAGCTAGGAAAACTAGTAAATAAAGTCCTGAATAAAGATGAAGAGGAAGAATGATCACACTTCAGAAGAGTTTCACTGAGAGAGGTGAGATCAGAAAAAGGACTGAGATTTTACTGTGAGGTGTGGCACAGTGTGTGTATAGACCTAGGAGGAAAGAGCAGGAGAAACTGTGGGGAGTCATGAGGGAGACAAGCACAGTGAGGCAGAGCTGCAGAAGGCTACGAAGGAGAGAACAAGTTCAAACCTAGTATGGCAAAGGAGAGGGTGAGGCTGAGAGCTATAAAGAAAGGTGATGTTACCTGAAAGTAAAATTTCATCCTCAGTGTCATTTGAATTACTTTAACAGAAATATCACAGGTATTAAACACCCTCCAGGACCACTTAAATAATTTATAAAAACAGAGGCTCTTATAGGTCCATCACTGAAGTCAGTAATAGCTGGTGGGTAATTTCTGATTCACTCATCCATCTGTCACCTGCTTCTTAGCTTTGGAACTAGAACTAATCAGCATATGCTTTTCTACAAAAGCATATACTGATTTTTTCTACAAAAGCATATACTTTTCTACAGTAGGAAAATGAACATATTTACTGTTCCTCAGAAGTAACTATGTAATTTCCACAATTCCCATGAAAAGGAAAAAAACAAAAAATTCAGGAAAACAAATAGTTCAGTTTGGTTGCATGGAAGCGAAATTAAACATCTTGCTGCTCCCTGGGGCGATTCCCTACCACACAAGACCAGCATCCCCAAAGGTAAGTGGTGGAGCTGCAACATTTTCAGGGGCCCAACTCTGGAACAGGCAGAAGGGGGATTCATTATATCTGACTCAGCACAACAGAAGTGGCCTGAAACTGTGTTTTCTTGAAATCTGACCTCCCAGGTAAGCTTTGGTTTAGTGAAAGTGCATTGAAATCAATTTCCATTAAATACTTCAGTTTTTACAAGGTATCTGTTTCCACAAAGAAGTAGGTTGCTGAAAATTCCCGGCAGGTTTTATTCACAGGACTGGGATTAATAAGAGAAGATATCTGTGTATGCAGCTGGTTTTTGTAAGAGAACTGACATTATGACAATTTCATGATACTTACTACAGGAAAAAAAATCATCAAGGAGTGTTATTTTTTTTTTTTTTTGAAAGCATATTTGTCAGCCTTGTTACACCAAAGGTATAATGGTGGACATCTAGGTCATAATATGCACTAAATCGTGATGTTGCTGCAAACGTAATTTTTAAGAAGAGACAAAAAAGGAAAAGAGCATGTGTGTCATCTGGAGGTATAGCTGAAACTACAGATTACCAGTAATTTGATAACTGGTCAACCAGCAGTGCTCACTAGTTCATGACCATTATCTACATGTTTTCCCATTTATTACATGCCAGCTGAGGCCAATTTTCAGCTGGAAACTATAGCAGCTGTCTCTGTGGAAAATAAAAGAATGTCACTTTAAATTTCTTTGTGGCATGAAATAAATGTCAGCTTCATGCTGGAAATGTACAGTAATACACATTTTTTTCTGACCTGAACACGTTGCATCAATTCATGCTCATGGAAATTTCCAACATTTTCACAGTGTAAATTTAACACTAACCTCTTGCACAGTCTTGAAAGCTTTAAAGAATTTATACTTGTGGTGGTATAGTTTGCCATTGAAAAAATTTTAATAGAAGATGCAGGAAAACAAAGGGAAAGAAGGAAGGAAGGAAGGGAGGGAGAGATGAAGGGAGGGAGGGAGAAGGAAGGAAGGAAAATGAGTTTTCTGTGCTCTTCCTGAATTATAGCAACAATTTTCTACATTTGTAGGCTGTTATCTTCTGAAACTATATAATTACACATGCTATATCTTTTTAGCTGATTTTTGGCCATTGTCATGTTTGATCAATCTAGAGTCATAGAATTATTAGATATATCTGATATTTCAATAACTATTTCTGGAACAATTTGCCTGTTCTTCAAACATCATTGGCCACTATCCCTAGAGAGGATAAGCTTGGACTAAAAAGTTACTTTTATACTAAGTTACTATCCAGCTCTAAACAGTAGGAAAGAAACAAAAAAGGTTACATTTCATCAGGCTTTAATTTTCCATTCTAATTTTCATAGAGACTCATCTCTGTATTCTTTGCAGAAGTATAAAGAACTCCCTACCTCTGATAATTATTAGATACAGCTTATACAGTGTGGTAAATATGCACTACTTTACAGAACTTAAGATAAGGAATGGTTCCATTCCTAATGAGCTTACAACAATTAAATTAATTGTTGAATCTACATATGAAATGTAGCTAGGAGTCAAATCACATAGGAAAAATCTTTAAACCAGATAGAGGCACAGATGTGAATCTAACATGGTACTGGGTTATGAAAATTAAGAATAGCAATTGTAGACTATGATTAACTATTGATTCATATAATTCATTGAACTTTTTGACTAAGCATTTATAAAATACGCAGACAGATACTTCTGGATGTTGCACTCATGTTATGCATATGCAGGTAAGAATATATGGTGTCTAATAGTCTGTAATACCTAATATGTGCAATGTTATTTTGCTTTTGGATGAATATGCAAATATATATTGATATATATGAATATACAAATATGCAAATATATATGAATATAATAGTACACTTGGCATAGTAGACATACTATTTCAAATCAAGATTCATTCTACCCTCAAAACTTGAGTGACACAAATCTCTTTCCCTGCCCCCATCATAACTTGCAGCTGTGGCATAGTTGTGTGTAATATGTTTCTTTGCTTGAAAAGGGGAACTCTTCTAGCAACTGGTTTATAAATTATCTGTGTACCCTTATGGAACTGTTTATATATAAAGACAAAAGATATAGAACATAGGGTACAAAAGAATGAAAATAGAAATAAAGAAAAATCTGTAATGCTGAAGTGTAGTCATAGACGGATATTTAAGAATTCACTAGGTACAGTAATGTGCAAATATTAATAAATGTATTGTTTTTCAACATTAAAAGGAAAAAAAATCTGTCTCCTATTCCCAAATCCAAATGAAACTCTTCCCAAATATAACCTGAAGTAATGCTTTTTAGGTTGACAATAATTCCATCACAATGATCTCATGTATGGAAAGACTTGTGTCACAGGCAGATGAGTAACTTCCTAAGGAAGAAGCCAGTCTATTCTTTACATCATCCCCATGGGGTTACTTGAGGTGAAAAGCTGCACAGATGGGTGCTTTCTCTAATTTCATGACATCAGCAGAGTTGATCTACAACTACTTCCAAAGAAGAATTTGGCTTCCCTTGCTACTCCACTCAATTTACTTGGACTAACAGACCTTCCTCCTTAAATATCTTCTCTTTCAGTGGTTTGGGATTAAAGACAGAGGCACAGAACCCTTTGCACAGTAGAAGTGATAAAATGGGTTCTTCTGTCTCATTAACCTACTCTCTTATCCCAACAGTATAGATTACCTCATAGACTGCTCTACGATGACAAACCACACACAGTTGCACCCCATATTTGCACTACAGACTGGCTTTATGGTCAGCTTCTGGACTGGGCAGATAAAGGGAAGAAAGATAATAATTTTTAATCACAAATCACAGCTGTCTTGGTCTTGATATAAATCAGCAAGCTAGGGATGGAAGACTTTGTACACATAATGCTATCCAATTTACTATGCGTTATGCATTAGTCAAAATGCCAGGGGGAAGAATTCTAATTGTTGGTTTCATCAGTAAAGCTTGGCAATATAACGTTAAGCAGGGATATTTGAATACTAACCTTGAAAATACAGGAATCTACTGCCCTACTCTTAAGTATTACCTGTATAATTTCTGCAGGAACCTTACAGAATCTTTATTTTTAGTAGAATTTCTTTATGGGGAGAACTTCTAGTTTCCTAGTGTTAAACAGAAATTCATACCTCTCTTCTATATTTGCAGCATAAATTTCTTGGCTATAGTACATGACACACACTGTGCATTGCTTTCATAAAACAGATTAAGCATTCTATGAAATATTTTCAGACTGTTAAGACAAAAAAAAAAAGTAATTGGTAGGTAACATAACAGATTTTGCGCTCAAAAGCCTTCACTACCTCAAATTCTGAAATTTTTGTGCTAGAAATCAGCTGAACTAATGAGCAGTCCAAAACTCTGGAATTACCCCTCTAAATATTCAGTAAATGCATTTGTGGGGAAAAAAAAAAAAAGTCTGCAGTGGAAAAAGAATAAACACGATCAAACTAAATGATACCATTCATTTGTCATCCTCATTAGCAAGTAGATTCTTACAATCTATTATATGCAATATATAAACTTTCAAGTGAAACATAAATGAAATGTGGACTTTGCATACATATATTGGTGTAAGTAAAAATGATACACTTTTCCTTTTCCTCAGCCAGAAATTACATCTTTAAACTTTTGAAGAAACAAAATTAAATACATTCCTCTCACAATGTTGCTTACCATATCATAATCCTGGACAATCTATTCATACATAGCATAACAATAAAACTGAACTTTGATTCTTGTGATCACGTTGTACTTGTTTATTTAAAGGTCAACCATTACTCTTAGAAATAAACCTATTAAAATGTCGTGACATAAGGATTTAAATTACAATGCATCTAAATCTGAAGTTATTATTTAAACATCAAATGACACTGAAGACGTGACTAAAAACTAAATAAGATTCAGCAGCATTCAGCTGGAAAATCAAGATCAGGGAGTGAATGTGGGTTTTTTGGACCAGACTGATACAGTTGGGGCTGAAAATTTGGAAACTTCATGAGATTTAAAAAAAAAAAAAATCTGCTATTTTCTGATACACTGTTTTATTTTTAAGATATGGATGGTGCTCTGAATGTGGCTTGGCTGTAGCCAGACATCTCAAAATGATTTAGGTAGGAAAATTAGATGAAATAATGTCAAAGTACCTCTGTGTAAAAAAGAACAGTCAGAACAATATATCTGTACTGCATGAATTTGAAATGTGATCTTACTTTATCCTGATAGCTAAGTGGATGTATTCCTCATCCTCTTCATTAAAACAACCCCACTGGAAAAAATGAAAAGGATTATATTCAAAGAGTGTGGATAAAATTCATGTGTAAAACCAAATGCAAAAGACAAACCAACTGTCTCAGAAAGCAGTCATGAGAGCTTGTGCCTAAGGAACGGCAGTGGATCTGGAGGCTGAGTTTGCAAGGGACCAAAAGGAAAGATGAGCTCAGACTGGAACAGATGCTGAGACAAGGTGCTTAAACGAATAAGGGAATGCAATATCTGTCATCAAAGTGTGAGCTAGTAACATGTGATCTATTTAGTCTAGTGAAATAAAGTCTGAGAGAGGATAAGACTCTTTTCTATAAAGCCATCCAGAGAGGGGTTTAAGTTTTAGGGGGGAAGAATATTTGTTCCAGCAAAAGGATATATAAAATCATGACTGTGAATACATTTAGTCTAAAAATGTAAGAACACTTACTTTGCTGTGGCAAAAAAACCCAAACCTGTTAAAAGATGATGCTGAGACCTTTGTTGTTGTTTTTCTTTAAATATTCCAGTGCATTATTTTGACCATTGAAAAGGTCAGTTCTGGTCATCTGGCTAACACACTTAATGTCACTGACAGAGATGTAAGACTCCTGTCTGAAAAACAGAAAGAACAGTTTGAAAGCAGTCAGATTAATTAGTTATTTTTCAAATGGTTGGACTTGATAAAATTTACCAGGGCTACTCAAAGAGAGGAGGTTTTCTGTGAGAACTTAGAGAGGTGTCTGAGCTTCCAAATCCAGCTGCTCTGTCTTTAAAAATAAGGGTGGTAGTGAGAAAGAAAACCTGGAAAATGAAGGCCATGGGTTTGGCTAGCTTATTTTCAGCTCCTGAAAACAGGAAATGTTACAGACAATTATATGCTATTAAAATCACCTAGACCAGTGCCAGCTTTAATATTTGTAGCTGGGGTGAATGGAACAGAAAATTTTGTAGTAGATGTGTATGCATGCGTGAATGTGTGTGTACACATAAGGCAGCATAGTTGTAAGAGGACACTAGCAAACAAAACAAGAAGAGTGTAGCTATCTATCTGATAATATCCCCAAGGAAAAACTATGAAATTATCACATATAAAAAACAGATTAAAAAGTGGCTATTACCTTTTAAAGGACCTTATCAATGCACCGTTTTCATTAACAGCTCAGTTTGCCATATATCTTCTCCGCTGTGTTTAGCAATGAGCCAGCAAGATGTGCATGGAAGGCCCCTGTGCAGGAGCAAGACAACAAAGAACTCCACAGTGGATTTGCTGGTTTTATCTGTCACCTCAGAAAATCTGCTTCATTTAATCTCCTTGTAACAAGAAGAATCTAGGCACATAGTTATATGATAATTTCCCACCACTCCCCTAAGAAGTAACATCACAGGACGGCAGGGTGTTGACCAGTTTAGGCACTCAGTCCCACGTGTCATATGTCTGACTTCACCACCTTGGGGCTAGCCAGGGAAATCTTGAGTGGGGTTACAGCACCAGCATAGTGTACTTCCTACCCTAGTCTGTTGTGAAGCTAGCTTGCAAGTGCACAAACCATGCTAAACACAAGAAACAATTAAGCCTCAGAAAGATTTTAACAAGGGTTATACAGTTCTGGTGGGGATGACATCCCTTGCTCCAAGGGAAGAGTCACCCTTGATGGAGACCATAACAGGAGATGATTAACTGCCAACATATATTTGTCAAGAAAAAGTCACATAAAGGCAATGTAATTTTCTTCTATAATTAGTAAAGAGGACAGGTAAATAGACAAGTAGTAGACATACACAGTGCTAGTTGGACTCTCATCTCATAGAATGTGCTTTTAAATAAGTAAAGGCAACAAAGTCCAGATAAAACACACTGGATGTGTGCAAAACCAAATTGTAAAGCTTTTCCTAGAGGTTGTCTACAAAAACATGGGTTGTATCACAAATGTTCATCTACAATTCAGTTGATACAGGAGGAAACAGTTTAATTAATTGCTCAGATAATGTGATTGGTTGTTCTGTCTGTGTTCTATTAAAATTATCTCAGAAAATTGAAATGCTCAACCACTTTAAGATGGAGTTTGACATGCTTGTTAAAGAGATGGTCATGTTTTGGATTTTGGGGTACTGTAACCTCTTTTTCAAGCAGGTAATTGAGGCAATTGCACAAAACTTGGCTTTGATACCTACTTTTGTAGGAGGAGGACAATGGAAAAATTCACACCACTCAGGTTTTATCAAGCCTCATCTAGTACTTTGTTTCTTGAGTAGTTCATTTGAAGTGAGTGGTGGCATTTGACCCAGGATGATCACCTGAAGATCAATTCAGTTTTATACCATGAATGAATACAAAACAAGTGAAAGCTGGACTTGAGTTTAAAAGGATAGTGAAAGTGTAATGGCCATATACCAGAGACTTTCAAAGGAAACAGAACTTTATTACCTTATCCCCCTTTGAGCACCACATGTCACAAAAAACAGTGTAAGAATTGTGATGTAAGATGCAGGATGTGTACCGTTCTCCTTTCTTTGGGATCTGCAGATATACAGAGTCCAGTTTAATTCCATTTCAAGAATGTACCAAGTTAGTTCTAAATATTTACCTCAATGCCAGTTCAAAAAGGACTCATGCAGGTGCACATATGTCCTAGTAAAATTGCAAATTGCAGAGGCAAACTGCAAAGAACCCCAAAATTGATTTTCAGGTCTACTCCCTAATCTGAATTTTATTTTCTACGTATAACTGGTCAGTTCTCACTTTTCAAGATTTGTCTCAATTCCAAGTATGAATAGATTTCATTCTCAGTTACTTGAAATGGTCCATTTTGATTTAATAAACATTTCCAGCATTTTTGTGTTTATTTCACATTTAAACTGTGAAGTACAGAATGCCATTCTCCTATATCATGTGTCCAAACAATTCCTTTGTAGTGTATTTAAACTCTCCATAGAGATCATGTACCATCTTTTTCTTCAGAGTACATCAAGTCTTATTCTTTATTAGTCATTATTCACTGGTGTTGTTTTTTAACATCACTGTAACTTGGACCTTATGACTACACTACATGTGTTTTACAGTGTTTTATTTCAGACTGCCTATGATCTAATCTCTTTAACTCCATGTCTCTAATGGCTGAAGCACATTCAATGGACAGCATCTTCCAACACATCTTCATGCATAAGGGTTTCAGTTTGTGCACTCTGAGATCACTCTGTGATGTGAACAGATGTGAGGAGAATTGGAAATTCTCTTAAAAAGTGCATGCCTGGTCTGAAATATACATTAATGTACAAACACCCTATGAAACGCAATTCCCAAGTGTAATTTTTTGTTAAGCAAGAGAAAATATATTTGGAAAGTTGTCCAAGAGAAATTAAAAATGAGATTTATGTTTTCATTTATTCATTTATGAAACACATAATTTAGAGTGAAGGAGGCTAACTGTCTTGCAGTATAGAAGAGAGGCCATTCTCAGTTGAAAACAGGAATTAGAAATTACTGTAGGTAAGTATAAGATAATGTGTGAATTCTACAATGTATTATAGAGAAAGGAATTAATGCTGTCAAGCTTGTGTTCAGTGGCACAAAGGTCCACAGAAGATGAACAATCAGTGGTGACTTCGGGGGGTCAAGAGACATGAACATGTTGGACTGAGTTCAGTAAAGGGCCAAGGAGAAGATTAGATGGTTTGGAAAATTTGACATAAGGAGGGATTGCTCAGCCTCAACAAGAGAAGGCTCATGTGGGATTGATGGATCTTATCAATGTGTATCAATAAATACCTCATAGGGGTCGAGGTTAAAAAGGTGGTAGAACCAGACTCTCACTGATGCACAGTGACAGTACAGGCAACTATGTGGACAAACTGAAATATGGATTTTTAATTTTTTTTTTGCTATGAAGGTGATGGTACATTGGAACAGGTTGCTTAGAGAGTTGTTCAGTCTCCATCCTTAAGTGTATTCACAACCCAACTGGACATGACTCTGAGAAACCTACTATAGCTGAAGTTTCCTTGAACAAGGGGGTAGACTAGACAGTCTCCAGAGGCCTCTTCCAACATCATCCAGTGATTCACAAAGTGCTTTGTTTCCTTTGTATTAAGGTGGAAAAAAATTTGCATATGTTTGCATTCTTGCAAAGCACAGTGCCCATGAATTGTAACTTCTACTTGAGGGTAACTGAAATTCAAAACACCTGAGATTGTACCTTCCAAGAAAATGACTTACAGTGTAAGTACTTTAGCTAACATTGAAGCAAGATGTGTCTCTGTTCATAAAAGCTTACTATGTGATGCATTGAATTAAAAGCATTACTTTAAAACAGGGGCATTTCAGCTCTTTTAGAACCTGTTGCCTTTGAATTTGCAGTGACTGTAATGCTTCTGAAAGCTGCCTTAACTTGTTTTAGGTAATCTAAATTCCATTATTTACTTGCATTTGTGATGTTCAGTAGTTAGCAATGTAGTCTTCCGAAGGTCAGGAAAATCCTGTCTGTAACAATGACTATTATTTATATTTTAAAATATATTTTCATTAGCTTTCAGTGCTGCAGCCTATAACCTGCAGCACTATATGAGTACCTCCTTTATAATAATACAAAACTAAAGTGACAGAAAGATTACTTTCTTTAAATTTACTATATCCACAAGCTATCACTCTAAACATAACCTCTTGCTTTGTGCACTTCTCAGTAGCATTTCCCTCTCAAATGTTGCCTGAAAAGTCTATCATGAAAGCCACCAGCAGAGATAGCAACCAAACATTAGAGCTTTTTAATGAAGCACTAGGGTACACTGGAATGAACTCTAGAAAGTCTAAACAATAACTATTGATTATTACATCTTGTTTTTTGTACTTCAAGTTTCTAATAAGTACAGAAAAAACAGTCATACCAAGTATTGACAATAGATGACAGAAGAGGCCTAACTCTGACTGAAGTAAATTAATTAAAAGGACACATCAATGCACTTACTAATATCAGCGCTACAAGTTATCTACAAGTTATTCACAGAAAGCTCTGAAAACAGTTTTAATGATGCACTTGTATGTGATTTACTACTGTTGGATGAAGCCTAGAGGATTTGAGAATATACATTGCATTGTTTAGATATCAAAGCAGTTTTGCTCAGCTTGAGGCAAATTCTTACATGGCCAATATATCTACTGTGAAAAAGGTGCCTGCAGGAATAACATTTTAGAAGGAAGTTTTCTTGTTTTAGAAAGATGATGTAGAATTTACTGAAGAAGACATAGAAATATGATGCAAATTGTAGTAACATTTAATAAGCAATCATTTTTTAAAATTCAGATTTTTTATCTTATGTAGAATGATCTAAATATAATAGTCATTATTACCTCTTTAGTTATGTTTCAGAATAGTACACCCGATTCACAAAGTGCTTTGTTTCCTTTGTATTACAAGAGGCAAAAAATTGCATACGTTTGCATTCTTGCAGAGCGCAGTGCCCACAAATTGTAACTTCCACCTGAGGGTAACTGAAATTCAAAACACCTGAGATTGTATTTTCCAAGGAAATGATTTACAGTGTAGGTACTTTAGCTAACATTGCAGCAAGAGGTGTCTCTGTTCATAAAAGCTTACTATGTGATGCATTGAATTAAAAGCATTACTTTAAAACAGGGGCCTTTCAGCTCTTTTAGAACCTGTTGCTTTTGAATTTGCAGTCACTGTAATGCTTGTGAAAACTGTCTTTCATTTATGTAATCTAAACTTTATTATTTACTTTGTGATGTTTAGTAGGTTACTGGCATGGCTTATGTAAATAGCTTCAAGAAGCTCACGTGCTCCAGGTTGGACCTGCCTCTGGCCGAGGCCAAGCTAATCAGTGCCTGTTTGATAACATATTTAAGAGGGGAGAACCTGTTGGGTGAGATCTTTTGTTTTGGGAGTTCTTTTGTTTGGGAAATAAGTGGAACCCGAAAGAGACAACCACTGGAACACAGAGAACGGTGAGGAAGGAAGGGGAGAGGCATGCTGGAGCAGACTTTCTACTTTGGCCCATGGTGAGATGGCAGGCTGAGCCCTTGCAGCCCTTAGATATCAACAGTGGGGGAGAGTCCTGTCTGAGCCTGTAGAGGACCCCATGCTGGAGCAGGGGACTTCACCTGAAGAAGTCTATGACTCTGAGGGGAGCCTGTGCTGGAGTGGTTTGTTGCTGGGAGGACTGAAGCCCTTGGAAGAGATGCACACGGGTTGGAGAAGTTCAAGGAGGACTGTCTGCCATGGGAGGAACACCACACTGCCGCAGGGAGGGACTCTGAGGAGTTCTCACTGAGGAGGAAGGAGTTGCTGGAACAACATGGAATGACTGGAATTGACTACAATCCCCATTCCCTGTCCCCACTGTGGAGGAGCAGGAAGGAAGCACTGGGCCCAGGAAGAAAAGAAGGTTGGGGGAAGCTGTATTTAAGATCCAGTTGTATTGACTTACCCTGATTCAGTTGGTGAATTCTGTATCAGAAACGGTGTGACCAGCAGGAGTAGGGAGGTGGTCGTGCCCCTGTACTTGGCACTCATGAGACTACACCTTGAGTACTGTGTGTAGTTCTGGGCGCCACAGTACAAGAAGGACATTGAGGTGCTGAAGCAGGTACAGAGAAGGGCAACGAACCTGGTGAGGGTTCTGGAAAGCATGCCCTATGAAGAGCGACTGAGGGAACTGGAGCTCTTTAGTCTGGAGGAGACTGAGAGCAGACCTTCTCGCTCTCTACAACTACCTAAAAGGAGGTTGTAGTGAGGCTGGTGTTGGTCTTTTCTCCCAAATTACTAATGATAGAATGAGAGGAAATGGCCTCAAGTTGCATCAGGGGAGGTTCAGATTAGATAGGAGGAAGAAATTCTTTACTGAGAGAGTGGATGGGCACTGGAACAGGCTGCCCAGGGAGGTGGTGGAGTCACCATCCCTGGAGATGTTTAAAAAACGGGTAGGTGTAGCACTTGAGGCTATGGTCTAGTGGCTAGAGAGATGTTAGAATGAAGGTTGGACTTGATGATCCTAGTGGTCCTTTCCAACCATAATGATTCTATGATTCTATGAATTGGTGGTGGTTTTGTTTTAATTAAATTGATTTTGTTTCCCCAAGTCAAGTCTGTCTTTTGCCCGTGACCATAACTGTTGGGTGAGTCCTCCCTGTCCTTTTTCTTGACCCTCTAGACTTTTGTTGTATTTTCTCCTCCCCATCCTACTGGAGGAGGGGAGGTGTGAGCAAGAGTGAGTGGCTTCATGATGCTTTGTTGTTGGCTGAGTGTGCTCAAATCACGAGAGATGCCAGGGGAGATTTGCCTTCATTATTCCCCAGTGGAAAGGCTGTTTCAATTACACCCATACATCTGTGCAGCCATTTAAATAGACACAGAGAGCAGAATTTTCTGCTAGATTTATTAAATAAGACCTCATTTCAGGGGAAAAAACTGCCAGCTTTTAAGCAGAGTCTTTAATACAAGCCTGTTCCTAATATGTGTTAATTTGGACAATGGATGATTCATTAAATGACACCTTAATTATTTTAACAAGAGACTTGGCATATCATTTTTCATTTTCATGGTTCCTACTTTTGTTCCCCATGTAAAAATTTAACCTTTTGGAAAATATTACTGTACAGCCACTATAAAACTAGAAAAAAGCAATAGGCTTGGCCCTGAAAAGGAAATCTCACCAAGATGTGTGCATCACTGGTTTAATCTATAAGAACCGATAAAATTACCATATGCCTGGCACTTACTCCATTCATTGCCTCCTGCTAGTTCTCCTAGAGGTGAAGGACTGCACCAGACACTAGGAAGGTTGCTGTGGTTTCCTCAGCCTTGTTGCTTTTTTGCTGACAGGCTGGCAAGTGCCTGATGCACACTGCAAGAACACTGGGAAGAAACCACTGGGTCTTCTCAGGATCTACATGCTAATGAGGTACTCAGTGGTCTGGAAAAGAGCTTATTGTCCTGCCTTGGAAAATTCAAGTTGATGAGACTGCGGATCAATTACAGAGCACATGTAAATTTAAAAACTCAATATAGGTGTACATTACCAGCAAACCAGTGGTAGTCAAACCCTCGTCCTATTCCTGTTTGTACGTTACAGTCTTTCAAAAATTAGGAGAAAATCACTGAAGCATTCAGAGACATTTTTGTTTGTTTGTTTTAAAAGCTGAACTCAGAATTAGGGATTGACCTGATGTAAAATCCTAGATGTGGGACTGAGACCATGATGAGTTTCCAAAGTAAATACGGATTCCAAGTTAGCAGCTGTTTCCTATGAAATATATTTGCAAAATTCTATGAAATAGACTTTAAATTCAAATATCTTCTTTGAAATACAGACATGTTTTTTTGTTTTGTTTGGTTAGTTTTGTTTTGTTTTTTTTTTTCCTCAGCAGATCAGTTACTCCATTTTTAAACCCTTCCTGAGAAATCCCTATATTCTTCTTTAGGCGAAGGTAAACTGGATGAAAATCCATTCGTATTCTATGCATTTACCTTTTAAACTGATCACTGGAGTCAAATGATTATTCAGGGTGCACTCTTTCTCTGAAAGTGTCACCCTCTGACCATTTAGACACTGAAAGACTAAAAAAGAAGGGCAACGTACATCATTTAAATCTACTCTCTTCTAGTTTAAAACCACTACCTGTTGTCCAGCCTACAGGCCCTCATAAAAAGTCTCTCTTGTACCACCTTTCTTGTAAGCATCCTTTAAGTATTGAAAGGCCACAATAAGATCTACCTGGAGCCTTCTCTTCTCCAGGCTGAATAACTCCAACTGTCTCAGCCTGTCTTTATAGGAGAGATGTTCCAGCCCTCTGATCATCTTCATGGCCCTCCTTTGGACCCACTCCAACAGGTCTATGTCTTTCTTGCACTGGAAGTCCCAGAATTGAACCCAGTATTCCAGACTGGGTATCACCTGAGCAGAGTAGAGGGGAGAATCATCTCCCTCGACCTGCTGGCCATAATTCTTCTGATGCAGCCCAGGATATGGCTGGCTTTCTGGTCTGCATGAACACGTTGTTGTCCAATATTTCATCTACCAATGTCTCCAAGTCCTTCTTGCAGGGCCTCTCTCAATTAATTCATCACCCAGCCTGTATTGATACTGGGGATTGCACAGACCCAAATGCCGGTATCTGATACTCTTCTGGCAGTAGATGATTTTCCATAATAACAAAGTTTATGTAAATGTAGAAAACACACAGAGAAACACACAGTGCCATACCGATAACATTATACTCTGATAAGGAGGGTGTAACCACCTGGCTATATTTTACCTCAGGGAAATCTGAAAAGCCACAGTTAGCATGCAAAAGATATGCTTTAATGTCCTCTGCCTGAATCTTCAGCACATATTTACTTGGCCAGAAGTGTACTAGCAATATTTTGATCACCTGGTGCTGTTAGGTCAATTCTACTAAACTGTAAAGTTGGTAATTTGAATGAAGTATGATACTCTCTATAGTAGCCAATGGTATGCACTGGACATGAAAATAATAAAAAAGTATGAGTGAGATCCTCCTCATCTGGCCTCTCTGACAAGGACCTGTCACATCCTGGGGAACTAGGATGATTACTCAAGTTCACTAATTTCCAGGTCAGGATTAAGGTGAAACAACACCAGTGATCCTCCAATTCACAAAGCACAACTTTATTTGCTGACAACAATATCAGCGTGATAAGAATACAACTTTAGGCATTCACGAAAGTATTGATAAAATGCCAAGTCAACAAACTTTGCAATACATAATGGTTAAAACCTTGATAACCATTTATGTTAGGAGAAGGGAAATAGAGAGAAAAAAAGAGAAAGAGAGATATTGCCAACCTTAGATCCCGTGATGATGATCACAGAATCACAGAATCTTTATGGTTGGAAAGGACCTCCAGGGTCATCAAGTCCAACCTTTGCCCTAGCATCTCTCTAACCACTACACCATAGCCTCAAGTGCTTCATCTTCACAAAGAAGATGAAGATTCTTTTACAAGGAGGCACATGGAAAAGACAAGGGGTAATGGGTACGAGTTACTTCTGGGTAATAATCTTGTCTAGAGTGTATTTTTGCCAAGAAAGCTTGGACCAGGTGATCCTTGAGGTCCCTTCCAACCTGGTACTCTCTAACTCTATGATTCTTTAGTTTTTCATTCAGAAAAAGCTGGTGTACATGAGGTATACTTGACTTCTTGCCATTAGAAATATCAGTCATGTTAGTCATCTATGCCGTCTTTAAGCACTCACTAGAGACATTACTTGACATGTACTTCTCTGATACTTATTGTTAAAATAGAAAAATCAGGCAATTAGAGATGAGGTACAGTGATGACAGTTATGTTTATTCTCATCTATCTCAGAGCAGACGGTACATGAAGGCATTTGAACTTCAGTGGTGTTATAGTAGGTGAAGAAATGTTGTACAGAAGTAAGGAGGATCCCTAATTAATCCTGTGGCTGCAGGAACCTTTCACGGCCAATGACTGCAGGCACTACACAGGGTAAGTTCCTTCATCAGGAGATTTCCCTAGACAGCTTGGATTATTTTCCTGCATTGGACCTCAGAGGTTGACATCTTGATTCATGCAATGGTGGCATAGGTTTAACTACAGTCCAGCTTCCAGAGAATATGTTTTATTAAAATGCAGCAGTTTCACAGTGAAACAGATTGGATTTCGGCCTTAGCCAGCTCCTTGTCCCCGTGCTGTCTAAGCACTAATATACAAACATATGAAATCCAAGGTAACAAATGGAGCAATCAGGTAGAATATGGTCACTTATAAATAAACATTATCAAATCTCCTGAAGAAAACAGTACCCATGAATAGCTAACAGACATAATGTTTATAAAAAAGAGCAAGAGAAATACAAAGTTGCCAAATAGAATAATACAAAAGTTACCATAATTTTTCATTTTATGCATTTGTATTGGGTGTTATATGAAATTCTATGAACTTACACTGTTTTCCTCCACACTCTCATATCATTTAGTATATGGAATGGATAGTGTTTACTCAATGAGCAGATATTCAAGATTTTGTTTCCCCCATGTGATCTCAGCCTTTATGTGTTATGAGAAAGTTAAATCAGCTCTAAAAGCAGTGCTATTAATTTTCTTATGGTCTGAGCCACCCTCCAGAGAAGTACCTGAATGCTTTACAGACATACGATTCGATACAATCCTGTCAAATGTCTATTCCACATACTCTACATGCCAAGATGGTCTTGAGAAGACTTCTCTGGAACAAAAGTAGTATTTTAGTTTCAATTTTATATGACAAGTTACCAAACCAAGGAAGAGAGAGAGTCTACAGATTTCCAGTTTTCATTATGAAATCTGTAAAGGTAGAAAAATCTGGAAAAGGTGAGGTACATGAGGTCATTCCCTTAGGGAAATTCTTCTCAGGAAGAGAAGCAAGTGTCAGGCAGGTTTTAAAAAAGGAAATGCAATCAGTCTTGTTATTGATTTATATTTATCCTTACCTAATTCTGTGCATAATTTAAATTTAAATCCATCTACCAGCTACAGCTAAATTTCCATCAACTGGAAATTAAAATCCAGTAGTTTGCCTCATGCTGAATTATTCTATTTACAGGTACTTCATTTATGATTAATCAGAAACTGCAATTGAGTGAACTAGGTGTATTCATTAATAGTGCTCATCGATGGAGCCCACAAAACCCAGCCCACAGATTTTAATGACCTGAAACTCCCCCACTGTATATGTGCAGATATTTTGCTTCCAGTTTTTTTTAACCTCACTTTCTACTCAACCCTGTAATTGGCTAGTCAGTTCCTAATTAATATTAATGACTCAGTTTACCCTGGGGAAAATATTCAATAAAGCAAAAGCTACCAATTGCACATGGTTCATTAAAGTCACATTACTTTAAATATTTGAGAGGATACTTCTAAAACATAAATAGCTCATAAAACTAGCTACATCACCTTCCTCCTTCAGTGTTTCCATGTTCTTTACAAAAGCTGTCTTCTGTTTATGTAAGAAAGTATTTAATCTTGTACCTTACCCACCATCAAAGCACACTAGTTAGATTTGCTATTTCATACAGTATTTTTGAAAAATAACATAATAGATATAAATTAACATAACTATAAGCTGGAAGGATGAATTTATTTGTGAAAAACAATTTACAACAATTAAGGAGAAATACCTTACTTGAGTTGTGCATATTCTCTTCAATAAATACCAGGTTCAATGAACATGTACTGCCACATCCACAACTTGACCTGCATGACTTGGTACTAAGTAGAGAAACAGACACAAAAATAAGCAAAATCTTTACATTCAGCAATGTTCAACTCCCTGGAGCTCCTGAGTTAGAGAAGTTTTCCAAGACAGGCTAGAAAATGTACTTTAAAAAAAGACCCACAGATGCAGGTGTGAAGGTTGCCTGCACAAGTGCAAAGAAAATGCTGAAGAGAATCCCACAGCTTATATGTATCTTGATGCTTTTTGATACTCAGTATTAGATATTAAAATCAGATGTCTGTATATACTAGGATATGCATCCGTGAAGCATCTCCAGAAGTTCTATGTCTCAATCAAACCTGAACATTATCACAAAACAGAAGGATGATTTTTTTGCCAGTCTATGCACCAAGGATGCAGAGGACCTGTGTTCTGACCTGTACACTGCCTATCTTATAAGAGACATGGACTTGGACCTTGACACAAAGACTTGGGTGGTTTGGATCATACTCAAAGGTGTGAATTTACTCATTTTCAGAATATAGCCATGGGGCAGTGTAGCAAGAGAGATGTGAGCTAAAAAAACCTGCAGATGATGAATAGTGAGAATCAGATGTGTGAAGTCTCACATCAAGGTCAAGGTGAAAAATGTCACTGTCTCAGAAAACATTTTTCTCCAAGAGAAAAAAGGTGTTTGGAGAAGATAGAGGCAGGGGAGATAAGAACTGCCAGACATAGACCAAATTTTTTAAGTTGTCAACTGATACCAAAAAGGGGCAGGGATTGCAGTGTTTTTAAACATAAAGCTATGGGAAGTAGTCTGCACCCATCAGAAACTTCACAATTGCAGAGAAGAGGACATTACCTTTGCAGGTATCAGCCTGACTGCTTGGGATAGCAGGAGAGAAAGTGCTTGCAATACCCATATAGTATCTCAGAATGTCAATGTGGTGTCTGCTCTGATCTCCTCTGCTCAGCTCAGGTTCATCCCTGGAAAAAACCCTCCCTGATTCCAGCACAGAACTAATTACTTCTACACTGCTGGACAGAGAAAGGAGCAAAATGCCCAGTTGTTTCTGGAGTCTCAGGAGGAGCAGAGTCTCACTAATATCCCTCTGTGAGAGTGACAGGCCACTTTGTAAGCTTCAATGTTGATTAGCTGCTATGGGTATTTTTTCTCTCTATGTGAACGTAAGCACTGGCTGGTTCCAAGCAAGGAACTGAAGAATTACATCTATTTACTGTTACTATATATTTCATATCACTCCAGGAAAGACTTTAATTTGCAACGCACAGGCAATCATTTTTGTCAAGTGGCCTTATTATGATCATTATTCGTTGTATACTGTTCTTGACACATTTGTGCTAAGATCTGGGTCTACCTAAATGACATTGCAGTACACAGGATCACTCCGAACCCAGAGAGGAAAGTACTTTTTCTCTTTTGATGAGTGGTTTGGATATTTCTGAACAAAAAGTTATAGACATCTACATTTTCCAGCATTACTCTGCAGTAAAACTTCTGGTTTTATCAATAAAGCTTAAGCACTTCACTGGAACAAATTGGAAATTTGTTTGGTAACTGAATGCTTTTCTTGAAGTCTTGGTATGCTTTCTAAGGATGCGTTATGTTATAAGTTCTTAATGAATGTTGATTTAATTTTATTAATACTTGGTAAACAAATAGTGATCTATTTCTGGCTAATAACATAAAAACAATGCAAAAAATAAAATAATGTAATAAGAATAATATATGCAGGAAAATCAGGGACATAAACACAGAATCACAGAATGGTTGGGGTTGGAAGGGACCTCTGCAGATCATCTAGTTGAACCCCCCTGCCAAAGCAGGTTCACCTAGGGCAGGCTGCACAGGAAAGTATACAGGCAGGTTTTAAAAGACTCCACAGAAGAAGAATCCATAACCTCTCTGGGCAGTCTGTTCCAGTGCTCTGTCACCCTCACAGTAAAGAAGTTTTTCCTGATGTTGAGATGGAACTTCCTGTGTTCCAGTTTGTGCCCGTTGCCCCTTGTCCTATCACTGGGCACCACAGAAAATAGACTAGCCTCATCCTCTTAATAACAGCCTTTTCGATATTTAAAAGCATTGATCACATCCCCACTCAGTCTTCCCTTCTCCAAGCTATACAGTCCCAGATCTCTTAGCTTTTGCTTTTAAGAGAGATGCTTCAGTCCCCTAATCATCTTAGTAGCCCTCCAAAGGACTCTCTCCAGTACTTCCTCATCTCTCTTGAACTGGGCAGCCCAGAACTGGACACAGTACTCCGGATGTGGCCTCACTAAGGCAAAGTAGAGGGGAAGGAGAATGTTCCTCAACCTTCTGGCCACACTATTCATAATGCACTCCAGGATTCCACTGGCCTTCTTGGCTACTGTGGTAGTTTAGTAAAGCCACAGCGGGGCTCTGTCTGTGCAGGCACCCGAACCACACAGTCGTTACCGCTCCCCTCCCCCACCGTGGACAGAGAAGAGTGTTTCAAAATACCTTTTTGAGTTGAGATAAGGAAGGTTTAATACAGTGACACATAAGAAACAATCGTGGCAACAACAGCAATAACAACAGTGAGAAGAAGAAATGTACAAATAAGTGATACCGCATAGACAAAGAGATGGTCTTGAGTGGATCAATCAAACACCACGAATTGCCCCCTTTCCCCCCCCAACCCCGGAACCGGAACTGGCCCCAGGGCAGGATATCAGCATGGTAGAGAATAGCCTGGCTGCACCAAATTAACCCTGTCCTGTCCAAACCAGGACAGCTACAAGAGCACATTGCTGGCTCATGGTTAACTTGTTGTCCATCAGGACTCCTAGGTCTTGCTCTGTGGAGCTACTTTCCGGTGGGTCAATGTCTAAGCTGTACCAGCGCATGGGTTTATTTCTCCCCAGCTGCAGGACTCTACACTTGCCCTTGCTGAACTTGATTACATGCCCCTCTGCCCAACTCTCCAGCCCTTCCAGATCTCGCTGAATGGCAGCACAGCCCTCTAGTGTGTCAGTCAGTTTTGTATCACCAGCAAGCTTGCTGAGGGTACACTCCATCCCTTCATCCAGGTCACTGATTAATATGTTGAACAAGACTGGACCCCATACTGACCACTTTGGAACACCACTATCTGCAGGCTTTCAACTAGACTCTGCAGCACTCCTCACAAACCTTTGAGCTCTGTTGTTCAGACAATTCTTAATCCACCTCACTGTCCACTCATCTAATCCGTACTTCCTCAGCTTGTCTATGAGGATGTTATGGGAGACAGTGTCAAAAACCTTGCTGAATTTGAGGTAGACAACATCCACTACTTTCCCTTCATCTACCCAGCCAGTCACACCATCACAGTAGGCTATCAGATCAGTTAAGCATGGTTTCCCCTTGGTGAACCCATGCTGACTACTCCTGATAACCTTCTTTCACTCCCTATGATTAGAGATGACCTGCAGAGTGAGCTGTTCCACCACCTTTCCAGGGTTTGAGGTGAGAATGACTGGTCTGTACTTTCCTTGGTCCTCCTTCTTGCTCTTTTTTGAAGACTGGAGTGTACACTGGCTTTACTCCAGTCTTCACACACCTCTTCCATTCCCCATGATCTTTAAAAAATGATTAAGAGTGACGTAGCATCGTTCTACTATAGAGTAGGATCCCTTTTTAAATTCTAATTTTCTCCTACACCAGCTGGTTTCAGTGAAGTTACTGATTTCAAAAATTCTTGATGGGTGTCTTAAAAGCCTTTCAGCAATACAGTCTAAAATAGCAAATAGGACTATGAAAATAATACAGGAGTCAGAAGAAACTTCGTGCACATTAGTGTACTTAAAGAAAGCTGTGTTTCCATTTATGACCTTAGCCAGCATAAAAATTCATATATATTTATAGTACTTCAGAAAGCATGTCCCCTTAGCAGCAGCAAGGCTCAATGGGAGAATTCATGATATAAGAGCATAATGTAGTAACAGCAACATCTATACCTGGCTGAGTCTGCTAATTGTGTCCCTCTGGATATGGGGGCCTCATTTGAACGCATTCGAATTGCCCTGGACTGCATATGCCTGGAGCCATTCCAAGCTCATTCCACTTCATACATGCTCTAAAAATAAACTCAAGAGTATTGCACTTCATTTATTTAAAAGCACTTACAAGTGATGTGCTCAGTTTAGGATTTAGTAGTCTATTACTACAGGTATAGTGTAGTTGCTTTCTAGATAGCTTCTAGGTGCAGTTTGGGAACGAGGCAGTTAGCTACATATATAATTATGCTAAGTACATTCACAGTGCAGTGAAACTTTTCTTACAAACACACATGATTCAGATGACCTTAGTGTCTTCATATGGTGGACCTTACTGTCCTGTGGCATCCTTCTATCTCACATGAAGAACGTGTAGGAATAGGTTACTGCTACTGCTATTTTAACATCTCATTTCTCTGCATTTGTAACAATGTCTTAAGGTCACTAGCTAAGCAGTTGTGCTCCATTTGTCATATTAAGCATACATATATTAAGAAATTCCTCCCCAAGGATTTCTAAGATGAAAGTGAACAGATGAATGCAAGAAACAGAGGAACAACTCTGGAGAGACTGCTGTGTGTCATCTGTTGCAGTGACAACACACCAGCAACCCATCCAATTTTTAAAGAAGCCTAGTTTTCATATCAGTAATTTCTATGGCTTTTGAGTTGTTTGATGTGTAAAAGCAGCATATCGCTGCAGTATAGTGAACTTCAGTAACTGAGTAATTAAAGTGCTTAAAGTATTATCTAAAGTATTGCTTCATAGACATATTGTAGTAGTTCCCAAACATTTTTGTTAACTTTTCCCCAAAAGGAATAATAGAATTGTTTAAGTTGGAAAGGACTTTCAAGATCATAATGAATTCATCAAATAAATTCTTTAAAATTGACTTTAGACAGATTCTCCATTTTTCTCACACTTGAGAAACTATTTTTGAATGTACAGGGACCCACCTGTCTTATCAAACCAGATAGGCAGAGACATACACTTGATGCGCTCTGATACACAGAGATAAACCAGGATCAACAGGTATGATGTTGGACATCTATGAGTGTGGAATTTCCATCTTGAGAAGTAAAAGCTTCAAGGTCTTCCAAGAAACAGCAGGAAAAGTGGTTGAAAAATACAGAAGGGGAAAAAACAGTGTAATCAAAATTGCTTCTTCTGCGCTAATACATAACAAGTTGAGTTTCCTATCAGTTACACAGGTGCAAATTCCAGCTGTTCCTGGAATTGCAGAACTGTAAGTGACTGTAAAATTTAGTCCAGCAAAAAGAGTTATATCTTCTATTGTAGCCACGTTACAACAACCACTGTCCTTTAGAAACACACCTTTGAACTTGAATGTTCTTTTATCAGAGAACAGCAGCCTACCAGAGCTCTCTACAGTTTCCCAGGGGTGCCTGCAGATATTACAAGACATGAGCAGGTCAAGGCACACTAAAACATGAGAAAATCCCAGAGAGATCACACACAGAATTTACCTTTAATTGTCCTCTTCAGGCGAATGTTCATGCATAAATTCAACCTCATACACACCTGCCAGCAAGCAGGCAGAGTGAAAAATAAACGTTTTTCAGGCTTGAATAGTAAATCCAAATAAGATCAAGTAGCCTGGAAATACAGCCACATCAATAATTTCTTAGTATTGCTGCTGATGGGTAGGAACATACAAGCAGAAACTGTAATACCACTTAGAAGGGGAAGAAGTAGGACAATACAATAGTTAAGGCTATTTTTGCAAGTGTTTAATATTTGGGTTTTGTAACCCTTAATTTGCCTGGGAGTATTTAAATGGGCCCGCTTCTGTGCAATCCTTTACAAATTATGTTAACTTGTAATGTTTTCAGAAGTGCCTAGGCAGTATAGGACCCTCATTTTTGTAACAGAGTTGAATTTTTGACAGGACAATTCCATTGATGTCATTAGTGTAAATGACAGTACAAAAGAGCATTCACAAAAGCTAACTTCAGTCTAGCAAAGCTCATTTCCCCAGCCCCCATGCATAGTCAATGAGAAATAAAACTCCTCCAGAGAGTTATTAGGAACAAGTGATGTATCTGTATTAAGGGATGTGATGAGTGCACTCAGCCTCTTTCCAGGGTGAGACCTGGCACTCCACTCCACTCCTGAATTTCTGTGGGAAGAAAACAAAATTCAAGTTGTTGAAATACCCTAAACATTCAAAAGAGGAGAACCAGGCTGGAGGGTTGGGATAGGTTAAAAATACTTTAATAATGAATGCAGATGGGTGGCAGATAACTGTGTGTACGTGTGAATGTCTGCAACCAAATGTTTGAACTCCCCAGGGCAAGCCCACTGCCTGCTACCTACAACTGGCACAAGCTGGTTGTGAGTTTTGGTAACACCTGGAACTAGAAAGAACTGACATACGCTGAATCATTTAGGTAACAAGAGACATGAGGCAGGACCACCGGTTAGGAAACTGATCACATTTTGTCCTTCTGCAGAGCGTTCAAATGGAGAAAAACAGGCTAGAAAGTGGGGAGAAGGGTCTGGCAAAGGAGAAGAGCCTAGAAACATGCCAACAAACATGCAATGATGCTTGAGATCTGTAGCTGTGTGCAGCTTCACAGCACACAGCTGACATGACTCTGACCAGCTTTCCCAGCAATGAGAATCCAAGACTTGAGTGAATGTGGTTTTGGAAAGTGTGCAAGTCTGTGAAATAATCCAGAAGGGTAAAAGCCCGAATCTAAGAAGGTCTTAAAGAAATCCCAGTATTCAAATCCATACACGCTGTCATTCATTCTGTGTCACCCATGACAAGTGTTCAACATGAAGAACTATGCAGAATCAACAGACCTTGGAGTCATCTTCTGAAAAATGTCTTCAGTCTTGATAGATGATAAGGGTGCCCAGCAAAGTTAATCTTTGCTCATATCAGTACAGTCCACATTCAGAGTCTCAAAACCCATCATGCTAAGAAATGTAGACTAGATTCATAACAATATTTACAACAGAGTCTGAAGTAGTGTTAGGTCTAGTTTTGACATTGACATAACTGAATACATTTATATCATTGCTTTGGTTAGTAATACCTTTTTGAGTTTTTCTTGCTTTCAGTTGCAGAAAAAAAAAAATCAATCAATTCAGTTGATTTTGACTGGGGATCAGGCATAAGTCACAGGACTAGTTTCAGATTTATTCTTGTGAGGTTTTTGTGGTTATGTTGGGCTATTTTTTGTTTTAAGGTTGTCCGGCTATCATTTTTATTTGAGGCTTGCCAGGTTATATTACCCATAACAAAATTGCTATAAAAGAAGGGATCGGATCTTGAGGTGCAAAACTATGGACTTTTGAACAACTCTACTGCTCTCTTTGGCTTATCCTCTGAGATGCTTACCCTCTGTATGGTATTCGTAATTGCAACATTCAATCCTCTCATAGACATTTCAGTGTCTTATTGGCTGAAATTATGCCTGCTTTTCACATACTATGTTGCTATCCCTTCTTCCAACTCCTTTTTTCTTTTTTCTTTTTTTTAAGAAAAAATACCCTTCACTTTAATTTTTTACAAGAAGACATATTTTCCTTAACACTTACGTGTTTCTTTCGTCTAGGATGTATGATTCGTTTACGTATATTTCAAAGTTATAGAAGTTGTTTAACCTGTTCCTAAAGAATAGATATGTTACCTTTTTCACACCCTATCCCATTATTAGATTTTTATTCACCTAGAATGAGGTTTTTTCCTTTCCCAATAGCATTATAAGATTGACTGTTATTTTGCTACCTTTCTGCTTTAAGGTCCAGATCCATTTTTCTCTATTACATAGCCTTTTCTGGTTTGTATTTGTGTATTTTGTTTTCTTTATTGATTTAATTCTCTTGATTCTGGACCTCATCTTTTAAGTGGCCATGTTTATTTTTAACCTCTAACCCTTTATTCTGATGTCCTTACATGAAATTGCCAAAATATCCCAGGAGGCACAGAGAAATCTCTGCACAAAAGCTGACTAACAGAGTCTATATACCTGTTCTAATACCTGGAAGTAGCTATGGTATTCCTCAAGGGAATTCTCCAGAGCAGATGAACACAGACAGAACATACAGGTACACACATGATGTTTGTAATCTCTGTTTTATGGCTTTGAGTGAGATATGTGCTTACAATGTGCAGAAAACACCTGTCTGTCACAAGTAACAAATGCCATACCTATGGCTGCTGTATCTGATATCCTGATACGCATATTTTGGCTTGAATTTGGTGTAACCATGCTGATAAACTCTCTCTCGGGTCACTTATTTGCTATTGTCTTGTTTATGCCAGTTTTAGTTTCAGATTATGGTGGCAACTGTTTGTACAACATCTAATGCATACTTATATAATGGAAGTGGAGGAAGAAAAATTCTCAGAGGTAAAACATTAACATGCAGAGGATCATTTTGTAGTTTGTAGTGCTGTGAGTGGGAGAGTCAATATGGGCATAGGTATAGGTATAGATTGCCATCAGAATCAAGAGCTGTTTAAAAATAAAAGATATTAAGCTAGTAATGCTGCATGTATGTACTCTTTGTAATAAGAAAAGGCAAAACCAGTATGCGGCAATATGTGGTCCTAAGGACAATTTCACTGGTCCAAGGTTGATTTAAATATAGTCTCAGTCAAAAGTACAAAATACATCTCTTGTAAAAATTAAGTTAACACATATCTGAAATGTTTTATCCTGGCCTGATTCAGATAGAATACTTCAATTGATTTTGCTGGAATACATCCAACTCATATCACTTGGGGAATCTTCCCTCTCATCAGCGCTAAAGATCTGAGAGGCACTGATGCCTACCAAAATAAATGGGAATTGCTGATGTACTTGGAAACAAACCCTGCAGTGTTGCATTATTTTAACTTGCTATTTTTTTTTCTTTTTCATGTGTTAGCTATTCTTATTATAAGGTCCAGCAGAAAGACAATATCCTGCAACACAGCAAAATTTCATCTTTTTGTGACAACCACTTTAGTGACAATCACTTTTCATCTGAGAAAGTTATTCTACAATGTAATTGAACAAGATACAACCACATTCAATGAACTGACAATGAGATTG
>JAVSBS010027819.1:55212-72692 GCA_033124195.1 Coracias cyanogaster | reverse complement strand
TCAGGAAAATATTTTTCAACATTGCCATTTATAGTATTTGATGTATGGTCTGAAAGATGTCTGGTTTTACGAAAGTTGAAAAAGTTATTTAGAAAATTTTTCCAGAAGAGAATGTTATCACCGGTAATGAAGTATTATTTTAAAGTTTCTTAAAGTAATAAATTTGCATATATTTTAATATTAGTAAATATCTAGCTTTCGAGAAGAGAAACACTGAAGAGAGATGAAATTCTCTGGGCACTACTTATGTAGCAATGTGAGGACAATGTCGCGAGTGAGCATAGCATGGCCCTTCCAGGGTATGGTCAGTCCATAATGTGGATTTTTGAAGAGACACGTCAAGAACAGATACCCAGACATCAGTCTCTTCTAGTCACCTCCGCAGAAGCATTGCTGAAGGTGACCAATTAGCCATTCCATTTCTATTACACAGTGGTGTCAGCTCAGCTTAGCTCTTACCAGAGGCACAGGCTGATACAGTTACAAAAAAAATTCCTTCTTCCGTTTAAAGTAAATTTCATTCTCCCCTGACCAGCAGCAAAGGGGAGTACTTAGTGTTCATCAGACCTTTGAGTTTTAGAGGTAAAGACATTTCTCTGGCCTTATGCAGCTTATCTTGGATTCCATATATTAGTACTTAAAAGTCCATTAATCCTAACTGAACGTGCTTTACTAAAAACTTTGAAATAAAAAGGCAGGGTAACTGCTGAAGAAAACAGAGGGTATCCACTCTTTACCTGATATTCTCCCTGACATTTCAGTATTCAGCCTCTCTCAAACAGTGTAGCCGTGGCAGCCGAGATAGGGAGATATGGAGTGACTGAGTCACCTCTGACATTTATTTTGAGTCTTGAAAACAATATTATGCATTTACAGTGCAGTCATTTTTCAAATTGTATTTATCCTTGTGGACTTTTCCAGCTTTCTTCTTATCAGGTGATAAGACTGTTCTGAGTTTTGCTCAGATTTATTTTCCAGTCATGTTTCATAACCTCTTGAAGATCTCCCATTCAGGAGAAAGAATTTTGCTAGTGCACATGGACCTGTCCATATAACCACGCCTGTGAACTGCAGGAAAGGCCAGCAAATGGTTCAAGTCACTGATACTCTAGTTTAGCAGTCCATCACTGAAGAAAGTAAACATTATTAGCGCATTAAATTTAGTGTAGTGCTGAAAAATTGTGTCTATAATATGTGAGGAAATTTCAGCCCACTAATAAAAAATAAATTATTTTGTTTGCTTTAAATTCCTTCAGATTATCCATTGGTTTTCCTACTGAGCAATTTTCCTCTCTTAATCCAACAGCCACTACCAGCAGCAGGCAACTGATTCATCCAGCTAGTGTTTTCCTGTAACTACTCTGAATTAATTCTGCACATCAATTAAAAACAAATTCCAAATATGCAAGAAGATGCCTCAATGGTATGAAACTTTGCACAAAATCATATGAGTTACACAAAATCCACCTTGTATTATGCTTAATATATTACATAATATAATACAATAATAATATATTACAATGACAGATGTATCAAGAATTCTGATTTCACATGCAAAGAAGCTATGAAAGCCTTATTAAACAAGGAGTTCTGCTGTAGTTTCCTAGTGTCTTATTTTATTGACTTTTAATTTCACTCAAAGTCTGGAGTCTTAGAACAAGAGTAGTAGTATGAATTGGTGATGGAACATTTTCTCAATATTTCCAACCTTTTTTTTCCACCACTATTTTCTGTGTCAGTTTTCTAATTGTTGGATGTAAATCCATAGCAAACATTATACCGTCTCCTATGGAGAAGTGTGGTATGACAAGAGGCAAAAAACTAGTTATCTGTGTAATGTTATGCTGCCCACTACAGCATATGCAAATTTTATAGTAAGTGAGGTTAGGGCTGTTAGGGCTAATGTCTTACAAACATTTTTAGTGTCTTGATGTTAACATTCAAAACCAATGAATTAAAAAGTGAATATATTTCAAGTCATGGCAAATCTCTAGAAAATACCCTTCACTTCAAGAATTTTTAATTACTTGCTTGAACTAAAAAAATATTATTTATGTATTAAAAATGAATTCAGTCTATATTTGTGTGAAGCATCGTGTAGATTTTCACTACTTTAATATATCAACAGAATGTCTCATGTCACTCCCGAAGACAAAGTCCATCCAGCTTCTCTGACTGAAGAGCAGAACTTTCCCCATGCCTCCTCTGCCCTTGGTGTGGTATCTCAGGTAAATATCTATTGTTCTTCCTGTAAAGTGTCTATGTAATCAGCTTTAACTGGTCAGGAAGATAATTCAATCTAATTTCTAAGATGGTTATTTATAGCTCCTGATTATTCCAAGTATTCCAATATTAACACTTTATCTTTCTACTGCACCTTCCATCCCAATGCATTTCACAAGTGTACTCCCAGAAATGTACCAAAGCTGGAAGACAGAGCAACAACATTTTGCTGAAAACTACAGAGGTTTTAACTCAGAACACTTACTATTGAGGTCTGTATAAAGTTTGTGCTTTGCTTCTACTTCATATCCAAAGATGCTTCATTGAATACATCTGCTCAGTTCTACTGCATAAGGAAGTAAACTGCAACAAAAATATACAGTCAGCATTTTTCTCTATTCTTTAGCTGGCCCTGTAGGCTGGGTTGCAGAGTGTTAACAGACAGCATCAGCATATAGAGTAGATGGGTTGTCCCAAACAAAACAGTCAAGGGTGCACAGATCCTCTAACATCCTCCAAGATGTCTTTTAATGACCATTTCACAGCTTTTTTGCAAGTGAAATCAGAACTTTTACTGCTTCTCCTGCACAGCTATATTATAACTGTGAATGTTGCATTACTCATATGTTTTTGTGCTAGGATTTTTAAGGCAATCAAGAAGGGTCCTTGAATACAGAGACTGAAATCTCACTTCTCATACCCAAACAGTACGTATGTTTCACCTATTAAAAAAAATGTAGTGGGACAATGGTATTCTATCTACAGGACAAACCAAAACAAGTTCTTCTGTGAGTAGCATAGTTAAAACTGGATTTATTTCCTGTGTTTTTCCTGGGAACCTTCCTTGTTTGCCATGATGTTCTCACAAGGTATCAGATGGCAGTGAGGAGCATCGTGTCCTGTTGGGCTGGCTGGTGCTTGCCTGATAACTGGCTGGCAGACACACAGTGCGCTATAGCAGTACTCTGCCTGGTTTTCCTTCAGGGAGAGCAATTAGACTGGGTCAATATCATCTGTGCAGCTATCCATACTGATGCAGTCTGCAGAAGAGAAATTATCATTGACACCACCATACACATCTCATTTTAATGTGCCTTGGATGTCCTCTACGAACACTGCATTTCATAGCAGAGTCTAAAGGTTTTTCCATCTTTCCAGCAGGTCAATGCCTAAGCTGTGCATGGGGTTATTCCTCCCCAGGTGCAGGACTCTACACTTGTGCTTGTTGAACTTCATAGATTCCTAATGAACCTGAGGTCAGACAGGACACTGTGCTGTAAAATGACACTTGAATCCCACCCTGCCTATGGGCCAAATACTTTCATTCTATTTTAAAACCTTTATATCCCTCATTAATTCCTCCACAAGCACTAGTTATAAGGTGGTTCATAACATAGGTGCTTCTCATACACTTTCTGTGTACACCTACCAATATGTAAGCTTACAAGGCCCACAGGCATACCTTTGCCTTATTCCTGGACTGCATTTGTGTGACATACCTAATATTCAAGAAGTCTTGTTACCTGCTTGCTTTTTTTTTTTAATGGCTTCTGAAAGAGGACTTTTTGTCACATATATTCTCCCAAATTCCTTCTCAGTCAAACACTCAGAGGCACTCATAATGTGAATATTCCAATGAGAAGTTTTAATATTATTTTTCTATTATTTAACCCTACGTGATTCACAGGTACCATTGAACTTTTGATCACACAAAAAGCACACCATACTGGAAGTGAAATTATGTTCACTCTTTTTAGATAGAAACAAGAAAGACTGTGCGCTATGGCTCTGATGGTTAATCTAGAATAGAGACTGATCCCTCTAAACTCCTGGTAAAGTCACACTCAGAAGGCTACACCTTCTCTTTGAAATGCTTTGGTCACCTTGTGCTTTTCTGAAATTATTTTGATTAGACTGTAGCGCAAATGCCACAATTTGATTTTTGTTATTGAACTACATGAACATAACCAGTTTCTTAATTTATTTTGTTTAACATTTTGTGAGGAAATTGCCTATTGTGTTTTGTTGTGGTTTTCATTAATATAATGTAGCTCAGCTTCCTCTAAGATTAAAATCAAAGATGAATAACTTTGTGCACAGCTAGAGCACACCATTTGCTAATTCATCTGAGATCAATAATGCTTAAATGAATAATTTAGTGAACTACTGTGCACCCTTTTTGGCTTCTTTATTTCTTTCCACAAGCTACACTTGTTATTTGCAATAATATACAGCATTTTGAGAGTTAGGAAAAAGAAAGACTTTTTTTTTTTTTCCATTATTTTCCTTTATTTTTTACTTAATAAGCAGAAAATGAGTTTGTGGTTTTTTATTCTGATTACCTGACTGAAAATCCTTCAGGAATTTAAAGTATAAATATTAGAGGTTTTTAAAAGTCCTCTTTGGACTTTCTTCTTAGCTCTTGCTTGACAATTGCTTCTATACTGCTCATTAAGATCCTGTGCAAGAAAGTGATTATGAATAACATATGTAGGGTTGCCAAACGTACACTGTTTTATATATGCACAGTGAGTACAATACCACCAGAAAGTTGTTAGACATATTGATCTGTTGTAACAAGCCCAAAATGCCTAAAAAACATTATTGGGACTTGAGTGTGAACAAACCATGTGCACAAAACAGTTAGGCCAGTGATCTAAATCAAGAGGGATGGGTCTTTCTAGGTATCGGAGAGTGATTCCTGTGTTCAGAGTAATTTTAATCAGTAAAGACTGAAAAGATCCATCAACTCACCTTTATAGCTAATTGCAGTCTAAAATGTTTCTCAGCTAAAGTCTCATGAGTATCCAGCAGGTATTCTCTGGCCACATGAGGACCCCAGAAATTAAACTGGTGGTTCTCCTCACCTCCATAACCCAGCTCTTTTATTTTTATTTTCTACTGAAAATTCCATCAAAGGAGATGAGAACAAAGACTTTAATTTATACAAAAGTCGCCTTATTGTGTCAAATCATGGAATCAAATAGGAAATATCTGTCTAGTGAAATCCTCCTCCACAGAGGAGGTTAATGTATTGTGTAGGGAGGGTTCTCTCCAGGGAGGTATGAACTAGGAGGTTTTTATTTAGGAGTGAATTGAAATTAGATTCCCAGACTTAGGTCTCTATGTTTTCTTCTGTGGGTCAAAATGGGAGGTGGGGGAGGGAAAGGGGAGGAGAAGAACAGGGGAAGAAAAGGCCAAAAGCACTACCGATTTTTGAAGAGCTTGAGGTAATGAAAGAATGAATAGATGGAGACATTCATTCAAACAGCATTTTGGCTGCACTGAAGCTTATTCCAAGACACATATCTCAAAGGCCTTCCTGAATAAATAATTTAGGAAGACTCCTTCTGCTAATGTCACTTCTTTACTGCTTGTCTTGCAGCTATATTGATGACTTCTTAAGGATATACTTCCAGGATTCAAGAGATAATACAAGTCTCCCAACTTTCATCCTCATTTTAAAAGGGAGAAGAGATACCTTCCAATGCTTGTGACTGCAGATAATGAGTAGAAATTGTTTTTTTTTTAATGTGCAGAAGCTGAATATCTCTGGTTTTTTATTGCTACATTTTTAAGGGTAATCCTTTGGGAAATGTGGAAAAGTGACACATGCCATTTGGAATCCTATGACTATTTAATGCATACACTGGGACTGGGACATTTGATAAACACAAGGGCAATTTGTGTCTTTCTGGACCTATAGGTGGGTGAAGGCTGGGCAATATAGCTCAAGATAGCCTAGACAGAAGATGGATCCTACCTTTAGGTAAATGAAATGGATTGATCACTTAGTGTAATTAAGTTGAGAGTTTTCTCTGATCTTACTGGTTAAATTGAGACATCACATCTTCCCTCCTTTATAAAACACTGAGGAATCTGACCAAGGATTGTATAATTCACTCTGGTGATGGTATCTAGCACCAAATCCCTGGGTCCCTTCTGAGTCTAAGCTATAGATATGATATTTGAAGGAAAGAATCACTAATGTGGATAAGAAGCCTTGCATAGGTACAAATAGCTTTTACAATCATCATCATTTATTCCATATTAAAATCTGAAAAATTTGCCTTTTCACAGACAGACAGTAGGAGGAACTGGGATCTGGTATCTAAGGCTAATGCTATAATTTATCAATATTATGCAGAAGGTTATTGATTTGAACAACAGTGTTGCATGACAGTCATTAACCTGTGTCAGTGAATTAAAGCAAATAACATACCTGAGAACAGAAAATTAGTTTGGTAATACTACTGGTAGTCATATTGATTACATATTAACACACTAAGATATATGGTTATATGCAGTATATTAATTTCTATATTGACGTTCATAAATATTTTTAATATTGGATCTAATTGTCATGTACTTTCTGTTTGGTATCAGACTATAGGGACTTTTCACCATTGGAGAACTTCCTATAGTCCTTTTTTGCAATGTCTCTGCATTTGTTTTTTTTTGGATTACAGAAAAGACAGAGTCAAGGTGTCCCTGAAGCTGATCCTAATGGTTAAACATTGAGCAGAACTTGTAGCTACAACAGAGATTTTTCCTTGGGCTATTTATGAACATAATGTGACTCAAGTGTGTTACCAGCAAATTATGAATAATAAGCAACTTCATTTTAAACTTTGTATTACCCTTTTTGTGTCAGCGGCATACTCTTTCTTTTGTGTTTACCCCTCTATATTAAGCATTCACGGGAGAAAATCTGAAAACACATTTCATCTCAAAACTGAGGTATGTTGTGATGATGAAAAGAGCCCACAACATGTTTATGGTGGTGATTTTTTAAAAGTCATTCACTATGGAGCATTTCTTCAGTGTTCTGCAGACATCATTTCACACAATTCAGCACAGAGCAGTATATTTTGGAGACATTTTCATGTCCCTCAGCTGTTTCGGATTTTTTGGTGTCAGATTGTTTTCTGTGTGAGGAATTCCTTTCATAAACCCAGTGTTTTTCTTTCCCCAGTGGCAGCACTGTCAACAACCCTATTTGTCAGTCTGAGTGAAGTATTTACAAATTGTTTTAGATTTGCACATTAACATGATGCAGAATAACCTTTTACATCCAGTATCAAGAGATATATTCTTAACACAAATAACATCTAATAAATGCATCAAGGCACTTCTTATGCAGCCCCTGGCAATACAGGTGATGCCAGATAGAACAGCTCCATTGTGGTAGCTATAATCTTTTCATCTTTGGTTTAAAAACCTCTATTTCTACTGCCTGCAAATGTCAAATATCTCACCAATACTTACAGAGAGATTGATATAGGCAGAAGTTATAAGTGTTTATTTACAGAAAAGTATCAGAGAAATCACTGGGCAAAGAACTCTTACAAATAACACAAAAACAATAAACTTGAACGATTATAGTGGAAAGATTCCTACATTTGTGTTAAAGAAGCTTGCTTGGATACCAGAAACAGTCTTTCTGTGCAACATCAAGCTAGAAATAAGACTAATTTACCTTGCTTCCTGAGAAGAAATAAAGAATATACAAAATTTTCTGGTGTGATGGATTACTATTTAGCTCTCTCACATAAAGCTAAGTAGGTTGTCCCTGCACCAAACTGAAACTAAACTATAGACATAACTCAGGCAAGGGATGTCTTCCTGGAACTGCTGCTTTTTGTTTGTTTGTTTGTTTAATCTCCAGTTCTAGTGACTGATTTAGAAAGAGACAGTACTTATTTTCCTCATATCCTAAGAGACACATATGGAATGGTTAAGTGACTATAGGAAATTTTCTCATGAATTACCATATCTGTGGTAAGATCAAATTTGTCTCCGTATGATAAAAATATTATTTGAGGGTTTTAAAAATTATTTAATATGAAATAGGATAGGAACTTCAATAACATTTCATATGCTTCAGCAGTTCAGTAACAGACTCCCTGAAAGTTATTGACATAATTTACACCATAATTCATGACACTGTCATGTATCCTCCAGGAGAGTTGAGCAACACCTGTAAATGGCTGGAAATGGTTTGTAAGTATTTTATAGTTTGGTAAGGTGTGCCATGAATACAATAACAAGGCCCCAAACACTATTTTTGGGTGCAATATTACATATAAGGATTATAAAAGGAAAACTACATTAATTTTCAGCTCAACTCTGAGAAGTGGGTGCAAGTTCCTTGTATCCTCTAAACTAAAACAATGAATGTCAATAAAATATGACAGACAGACAGACATGGGCTAGATTTTACTTAATCTGATTTTTACTGCCTGAAAATAAAGTATCTAGTCTAAATTACTCTATGGTTAACAGAGATAGTTACACAGCCCAGGAAGGACAGCATGGGTAGGAGTGGCTCCTGACAGACCAAAATATGACAATTAAGGTGGATAGGATCCTGTGGAATTGCCTGTAGAAGTACTCACTGTCTGTGAAAGCTGGATATGAGCATGATTCAATCACCTAAATGCTGTTTAAGACATCCTTACGAGGATATTATGTCGGTGGATTTGCAAGTAATCCGGCAGTAGAAGATCTGACAGGAGAGCTGAGAGCAGAAGAGTTCAAAAAGTATCTAATAATATAATTCCAGAGTTATGCCAAGATTATATGAAACTAGAAAAGACACAGATCTGGGAGCCAAAATAACAAAGAGTTATACATTATAAATAGGCTAGAGTTTATAATAAGTAATGATGAGACAAGCCAATCCACCTCTGCTCCTATTCTTGCTGATTTTTCTGTAGCAAGTTTTATTCTATCTCAGGACTGTCAGCTTCACGGAGCAAACCTGGACAAGTAACTGTACCACAGATGGAAATCCCTTAGTTATGAACAAAGTAATAGAGAAACAAACCTAGCCTATGCAAAATATGATTTTATCTTTCCCTCTCTCATGGTTCTGTTCCTCTGCTCTACTTCTTCTGGCTTTTCTCTCATATTTTCTTTTGCTTTCTACTCTAGCTGCAGATCAACATACCACCTCCAGCTCTGTCCAGGTCCAGGATGATCTATGCAGGAAAGGGATCTAATTAGAGAAGATATTATCTCTAATTAGGAAGATGAGCTAGGATTCTGTTCAGATTTAGACATAAAGTTTTGAGTGTGCGTACTGAGCAGTCCAAGGTTCCTGTAATTAAATTACAAAATTTCTTTGACTGCTTGTGGCAGTGAATCCACGGATTGCTCAAAAATTAATTTGATTTCAACAACTGTTAAAAATGAAAAATTATCACAAATACTGGAGCAACCTCAACAGTATGGTGAATATTTTAGATGTTACTAACAGTAATTTTAGGAAATATTTGGGAATAAAATTACATACTTTTACAGATACTTCTGCCTTATTTGTCAAAAATTCTGCAATGGTTGGAGAAGCAAACTTTGAATGAAGGTGTTGTAGAGGATTAAATGAGTATGAAGAGGAACCAAATCTATTTAGGACCCTACCTCCCTATTCTTACTGTTTTCTAGAATTGCAGGCTATTAAAAATTGTTCAGAGCATTATAGGCAATTTAGCTATTGAATTAATGGGATTTGGAGACCCCAACCTCTCCAAAATACAGTTCCTATATTACTTGAGGGGTTGGATGATCTGCAGTGCTGAACCAATCAAAGTACATTGTCTATGGCTGTCAAATATGCTTAGTATTTCTACCACTTTTTAAAAGTACAACATTTGATGGCCTTTCTAACCAGGAAAAAATTCAGCCTAAACTCTGTCAAAACTTTAGAATAGATCGGCTAGTTGTAGAATTCAGACATCTCTCAGTCTCACCAGGGAATTTACTTTTTCTTGCTAATTGCTTTGGTCTCCTTGATATGGTTCCTGCTGTGCTGCTTATAAGTCTGAGTGATATCATAGAAATGCCTTCTAAATGCCTTCCTTATCAGTGACAAATTCTTTTAGCTCCCTGGAGAAGCAAGCGAGTTGTTTTATGCTCTTTCACTAGGATATGAACATTAGTACTGCTTTTTCAAAAATTTACACACCAACAGACCAAAATACAGATATTATGGCAGACGCTTATTTCAATGCTGTTCTGAATTATGAAAATTGTTTATTGTGGATTCAGCACTGCATCTTAGCCAAGTCCCTTCAAGAAATGTCAGGGGCACAAAATGAAGAAAAAAATTGTTGTAAAAAACGCCTCCAAGGTACAGATGTTGCTAATTCCTTGTTTCACTGTTATTTGTTTAAGGAAATGGGTGGGATAGGAACAAAGTTGAAAAGAAAGGCAGTGATGGAAGCAAGTGAAAGGATAAAAGAGGAAGATAAACAGCTCTGAGGAATTTCAGGTAACAAAATGGAAGAGAAGGAAGTTCATTAAAGTAAAGAGTCATCAAGGTCAAAGTAGATAAAATTTAGTTTCAGCTACAGAAACCCTCAAACATGCTTCCTACTAAGCCATCAATTTCTCTCTTTATAATATATCCTGCCTTCTTCTCTCTGCTTGTTCTTAAAACTTTAAAAAATATTTTCCTAGTCATTGGCTGATGAAATATATCCTTTACATTTGTTTGCCTCCTGATTTTTTCTTGCTCTTTGTGTCCTGGTTTCAACCAAAGAAAACGTGGGCAATCTACTACATGATCATAGCACTTTTTAAACTTTTTTTTTGCCTTCTTCTTTGTCCTAGAATAATCCAAGTTTGAATTCTCCGTGAACAATAATGCAGCTCTAACTTTGGAATAGTTGATATAGTGATACTGAGTGTTCTGGTTTAATAATGACAGAGAATGTGAAAGCAAAACTTGAGGTTGCACTGATGAACTTTTTAATTGTACTTAAAGTTGACACTGTGTTACTATATGGATGGAAGTTCTTAGAGGTGTATGATGCCTTTCGTATTCACCCGTGAGGAGAGGTGTTTGATATTTCTCAGTGATGTTTGATGACTACAAGTTATTTGCAGAGCAGAAGAATCTCTCCAAATAAGAGGTTTTTAGTGAATTAGCATTGCAGCTGAACTCAAAGGGAGCATTGTGATACTAGGTGGAAACACTTACAAGAACATAAGACTGTAAGGGATCTACTGAAGCTTCAAACTATGCCTTTTCACAAACTCCAGCACTATCCAGTTAGACATTTTTGGCTCCATCAAAGGAATTTTATTTCCTCTTGTGGCATAAATGTATCCATGACAAATGTGTACTTAGTACTTTTATGCCAGCATTTTCTCTTAGCTCAGGTAATTCTCTCCCATCCGTGGTCCTTACTTCCCTTATTGGATGGCAAAACAGTCCCTCCACCTTCAATTTCCAGCCCGTGCAGCTTGACTTGAAGGGAGTATTCCTTGTAGCTCTCACTGATAAGGTACAGTTTTAAAAAGTGAGCAGTACTGACTGTCTTCAGCAGAGGTCAGTGATGCAGCTTATTATGAAATTGTTTGTCCCAAAAGTGCACTGAGACCCAGTCTTTTAAAACAACTTACCTAAACAAGGTGGCCTAATGCTCATAACCACTTGGCTTGCAGAGTTGTTAAAGAGATACAAATTCAGCACACCAGGTTTACTGATACAATCACCCCTCTTTAGCTAAAATGGTTTTGGAAGGTTTAGTAGACAAAAAATTACTGGACATTCCTTGCATGTTCTGTTCCTAAGACATGTATCTAAGTTTACATATACTCTTACTGGACATGATACTTACAAGTTGCTTTCTCTATGTTTATAAATTACAGTCAGCAAGAGTCCACTGTGCTTAGCATTACTCCATTTATTATTGTGGGTTTTTGATACTTAATCTCTTCTTGGTGAATGCAAGCTAGGCTTTTGATTAGATCTAGTTTTTTTCCTGATTATGTGCTGCGGAATAATGCCCACTGGATCATTTCTTTCTGTGTGAGAACCTGAGTGCTGGGCAGAATAGTTGCCCGGTCTTCATCCAGGTGTTTTTAAGGGATGTATATCTGTCCAAAGAACAGGAAGTGATTTTAGGAAGAGCATTCCCTTCTAGCCTAAGTAACAAATCTAAAGTTGTCTTCCTCCTCTGCCCTTGGCTCTTTGAATCACATTTTTTTTTCTTAATTATTGTGAAGTCTTTGGTGGATAGCTTTAGAACTACTTGCATGGTACCTCCAAAAAAGTAATTAGAACATCAATTTACAGCCTGATTCTAAGACAAAACACAGACAATTTGAAACAATGAAATGCCTGTTGTTTTCCTGGTATTTTTTTTCATAAAAATTAAGTCAATTTAGGTTTCATTATAATCATTGCACCAAATACAGAAGTAGTCTGTAAATCAGACACAATTTATACGTCAGTGCTTGGATATAAGTATAGGAAATGTAGACTAGATCATCTCTTTGGTCTGAGCAAGCTATCAGAAAGTGTACATCTTAAATTTTCCTTGCAACCTTGAGAAATTGTCATGGGCTGGAGGCTTAGCTTCATGCAGAGAAGTACATGAGCTGCTGTGGGCAGGATTGTGGTGAGGTACCTACGATTATGCTGCCTCAGGATCCTTTTGGGCAATGTAAATAAATCTATTACGCTTGCTATGCATAGCCAGAGCAGCCAAGTTTCAGGAGTCGTAACACGAAGTGATCTATTTATACTAAGTACCAGAGAAAAATACAAGTGCCAAAATAACTACTTCAGAACCCAGATTGCCTTCTGAACTTGGGCCATATATTTGGGTTCCTCTATCAGTTAAACATTTCCAAGATAATCCACTTAACTGCAGCATAACAATGCAATACTTTGTAATTATTACACAAATTCAAACAAGAACTGAATTTGTCCTATGGACCTCTAACACTAGTGTTCACCAATGCAAATCATTAATAACTGTACTGAGGACAGTGAATTTGCTCCTGTGTGCAAGTATAAAACAAGTGTATAATCTCTGCTAGAAAACATGCTGCTTTAGCACTGCTCATCAGCAGGCATCCAAGCCCCTATTAGGGAATGCAGTTATTACTATATCTGTATTTTACAGAAGGAAAAGGAATTATTTTGTCAAAGTCAAGAAGCAAGCCTGTGGTACAAATGGGACATTTGTATATCTGACTCATCAGTCCACAACCCTACCATATACAACATCCTGTAGGCTATGCCAGCTCTGCAAACTAACTATTAGGGTAGAAAACTATGACTGCAATCACCACAGCCAGCGATTTTTAAGAGAAAGATCTAAATAAAATATATTAGAGTAATAAAAAAAATTAACAGCTGTTATCCTGAGGCAACAGTAATGAAGTCCTCACAAAACAGGCCTTTATTAGAACTAGTAACAGTAGTCATAAGTTCAAGTTTAACTAAGTGAGCCATTAAAAGTGAAATGCTGAAATGAACTGAACCAAATGACAAAGTAAAACATGCCTGGGGCAATGAGCAGGTTTTTAATTTGTTTAGCTTCCATCTCTCTGGTGTCTGGCTCTAAAAAATGATGTGACAAAAGGCTCCTTGCTACATTCTAGTCTGAATGCTAAATAAATTAGTAATAGCAGCAGCAAAGGTAGTACATACAACCTATTCATCTCCCACAGTGCTAGCATCACTAGCCCTCTCTGGCTTTGTTCTTTGGTTTTCTATCATTCAGAGAAAATATATAGTCTCTCCAGCCGTGAGTAGTCATCGAGATTTTTAAAAGCTACCAAACCCCATATTCGGTCACTATTGGTCTAAACAGTGGATTCTAGGCTCAAATTTAGCAGTAGATCACATTGAAAATTTCTTGTACCAACTCTTATCTCATTTTCTTCTTCTAGGAGGGGAGGGCTGTTAGTGTGAACCTCTGGGTATGTGCCATTCCTCTGCAGGCAGGCACATCCAGGCAAAGGTGGCATCTCTTGGACACTGTATAGACATGTGTCATTCAGAGCAGCCTTAGGACTGCTCTAGGGTGTTCCCAGAAAATATTACCCCAAAAGAAGAATGGGAAAGAACACCAAATTAGGTTAAAGCCACATTATTCAAACTTCTCTAAACCAAGACTTCCTACAGAATTTGTATTTTATCTTCCTCTAAGATAAAGTTGTGGCTATTTTGTCAGTATAGTCATAACAGATCTGTTGTTTTTTTCCTATTTATTTCCCTGATTTTAATTCAAGACTGGGCTTAGCTCCTATAAACCTATTTTGCTTTTGGAAAATACATTTTCTCATGTACCAAAATGTTAATAGAAGACAGTACCAGAGAAATAAGGGTAACAATGGTTTTCATATAGAATTTATAAAACTGCTTTAAATATTGTAAATAGCTATTTCCATCACCAGGCATATTGAAGAAAGTAACTAGAAAAAAAATGCCATGACTTTCAAAGATTTACTGAAGGCAAAAAATTGCATTTTATAAATCAAATTCCTTAAAAATGCTGACTTAGTTTCAAAATCCTTTTCTCTACTTATCTATTGAGTTTCTCCTTGCTGTGCTAGAAATTGTACCGTGAGCTTTATATGAACTATGAAAATGGATTTGTGAGTTTTAAGCTAGAGAATCTAAACCAAAATAGTAGTTGTGATTATTAAAAAAAAAACAAAACCCTTGCATCAACAGCTTCTGATGTTAAAAGGTACAATCAAAATTTGACCAAAATCTGATTATTTCAAATCTCATTGCAAAATTGAGATTTTTTTAAAGTTTTTTATTTGATTTATGAGTGAGTGAGATAGTTTCCTCTTGCAAAGGACTACATGCTACTCTAAATGTAAATAACTTCCTTAGCATCCACTTGTACCTGGAATACTAGGAGCTACAGAAGCAAAACCTGGAAAAAAAAGTAGAACTGATTAGTTCATTAGGACAACTTCATAACATGAGTTGTCACAGTCCATATAAGAGCATAAGAACTGCTATACAGTGTCTGTACAACTATCCTCCGCCTGATACTGGTAAATACTGAGCACACTGGGAGAAAAATTAAAAAGAGGCAACTTATCTATATACTTCCTAGTGTCTTGCAAGCAATAGTGTATGCCCTTCCTGAATCTGATGTTGCATCCAAATTGCCTTGTTGTATACCTACTGCTAGACTTATGATTGTGTACTCACTTTTTTCCAAACCACTAATACCTCTGATCTTCACAACAACCTGTGGCAATCAATTTCACAATTTAAATATATCAGAGTAGAAAGAGAAGCACAGAAATGATGTGGAAGGGAAAATGTCACCTTTCTCTTGGTTTTACACTTGCAGTGAAGTAATGTTGATGGTAGTGCATAATTTTACAATGGTAGGCAATGGTGACTAATCATAGTTGTTGCCAGCATTGACTAACTGTATTCCGTTCACTTTCTGTGAACCATTTGTAGTTTATAGACAGATGTTAAGTTCCTACATGAATAAATGAGAAGACAGAAGTAAAACCTAAAGAATACTGCATGTCACATCCGTGCTGCAAAATTCACCCACCTCAGCATGGTCAGGATAGCTTGTATTCCCTCTTCCTCCAGACATGCTCGACTTTCCTTAAGTAGATTGGCCCTACTCACACTATACAATATCTGGATCAGGGTGTCATTTAGGCCCCATATGTTGCTCCTGTGAGTTTAAGAAATAATTATTTTTGTGTGTTTGAGGTTTTTGTCAGTTTCAAGCACCTGAAATACTAAGTGTATAAATCCTGGGACAGTGCTGGAGTACACTGAAGTGTGAATACAGCCAAATGAGGTACAGACTCCTCCATATTACCTCATGTGAACAGTTTCTAGAGCAAACTATATGTAGAACTTCAGCTGGATTTTTTTTTTTTTTTTTTTAATCAAAGCAAACTAACAGGTTCATCACAAAAAAGGAGGTTGGGGATGAAGTAACATATGTGGTCGATGGACATAGTAGGGAATTAGATCTGACCATGCACTGAGTAGTCATCATTTGTAATTCGTACATGCAAATTGGCACATTGGTGTTTCCCATTCACAGGGATACCATAAGGCCTTCTGACATTTCAAGTTATTCAGGGATTCAATCAGTATGAAAATATCCTATGCAGCAAACCTTGAGCTAAAAATGTCCTGTTATGCCCATCACAAGTGAGGTTTTGTGCCCTAAATGATGGCAAAATGCTCAAGAAAACACCAGCCTGTTAAGCATGATGTCTTCTCTGTGTTCAAAGAAATCAATGTTGTCATCAGTATTGAAATTTCCTTGTAGGAAAATCATACCTGATGTGGAGAGGACTTTTAAGTTTTGCCTTTTCAGTTCAAGTTCATTATCTTACCACTGGAAATGACACTCAAGCTGGAAGAGGAGATCTCATTAAATTCTGTTTCTTAATTATGCAGACATTAAAAATTGTCAATCTCTGAACTTGCTTTGTTTTTTTTTTAACGTTATCCATGGCAAGCAAGGGCAAAATTTCTATCTTGTAGTTATGACCTTTATGATGGTAATACATTTGAATAACCACTGTGTGTACATGGCAAAGTGGTAGAATTAGAAGCACTTTTCTTCTTCATACTTTATTTACCAAATATATATAGTATAATATTTTCCAGAGCTTATAATTTGTACACAGTAGAAAACACAGGGAAATATAATTTAAAAATTGATATAACAAGTTTAGCTTTTGATGTGTGCCTCCAACTTTTTAAAAATTAGGTCTAAGTATTTAGACAAGAAGTGAATATAAATTAGCTAGCCAGCAGGTGTAGGCCAAACGATGAAAAGGCTAATGAGGTTTTGATCTTTCTTCTTTCAGTGACGCTAAATTTAATTTTCAACTGCTTTGAATATACTCTTCTATTTACTCGTATTTGTTTTTAGGAAATTCTGTGAGATCCTGATTACACCAGTAGAAACAAGGTGAACCTGTATACCAATATTCACACTGCTATAATAAAATATATTTAATACAAATCGCATAGTTTAAGAATAGAAATTATAAAAATGGATTTGATCAATAACTCTTCATTGTTTTTCTATTTCTAATTGTATCCTCTACAAGTTTCTTCAAAGAAAGTTACAAATCGGTCAATGATTTTTCTATAGATGAAGTTTCTTCCTAACTTCCTAAGTTAGGCTCACTTATGCCCTGAGGAATGCCTGTATTTCTTTTCTAAAAATATTATTTTATATCCTATCTAAAGGATATAAACTATGGATGTTCTCATTATCCTTATAAAGGTTTAATCCTTTTTTAATTCCTGCTAAGCTCTTGGTCTGAATGCTATATTGTGACAATGAGTTCTAATAATGTATTATTGTGTCTTTGACTATTTAAAATCCCTCTTAGCCTATGTTTTCAAAGTACATTTTACCTGCCATTTTTTTCACAGCAGGATTAATAAAAAGAAACACTTGCTTCTTTGAAAGCCACATTTGGCTAATCTCTTG
>JAVSBS010027819.1:26879-47393 GCA_033124195.1 Coracias cyanogaster | reverse complement strand
GTAAAATGACAGTTCATGGAAAATGTAATTTTGGCAAAACTTTTTGTTTTAAGAGACTGAATTTTTTGTGTTGTTTTTTTACTTGGGGGGGGGGAGGGGGTGGGGGTGAGGGGGGGGATTGTTGTGAGTATGTGTGTGTGTATTGTAATCTGTGATTTTTAAATCTACACTGAATGTTTTGATTCCAGAATATGGAATTGACCAGAATCTGGTCTGACTGGATTATCTTTTTTCCTTTGTTTTTCCACTTGTGTATATCCTTAATCCTTTTGTGACTCAGTTTCTTTTAACTATGATATGCTATTTTGTAATGATAGCTGAAAAATATTTAGGAAGCTATATAATTTCTTGTAAAAATATACTTTTAAAATTTATTTTCTTTCATTTAACCTTTTTTTGTGAAAGATTCCAAGATTCTGAGAAATCATTAAATACTGAAATACCTTGACCTAAAATTAACAATGTTTTGCCCCAAATAATATTGTACCAAAAAGATATCAAACCTCATGGTCTCATTCCATGATTTTCCTTTTCAGCATTTTCACCCACTTATGTCTTGAACTGTGCTCTGTGATATCCCATACAAAGGTGAAGTGTTTAAATCTGATCAGAACAGAGTAGCTACTACAAGTATTTTCCAGTATACTCCATTGTTTGCATGTCTATTTTATCCCTGATGTTTGGATGCTGATCTTCAGTAAAAGAGGCAAACAATGCCTTTTGATAGCATCAGTTATAGAAACATAGAGATATTTTAATTCATCTTACTGGAATGGAAAGTCTTTCAGTTATTATAGCAATATATAGATATTTTAAATCATCTTATTGGAATGGAAAGACTTTTCTTCTCTGTCTGGACCTTTATCATGCAGTAATCATCTGTGTATGATAGAATATGACATTTTGAGTCCAAACAAATTTTTCACAGGAAGATAGGCTTTTTCAGCCCTCACTGAGATTCTCTGATCACATGTAACTCAAAAGGTGATCCCTTGTCCCTTATTGAAAGGATTTTGATTTGTCATTTATTTCCATCATGTATAAAGGAGACACTGAACCATTTCAGAGGAAAATTTAGCAATCTAGGCATTGATTAAAATGCAGTTGAAGTCTTTTCTGAAAAAAGCATCTTTTTTTCTGTGGTTGAAACACCTCATATGATGCATATAGCAATAAATAGTCTACATAGTAGTCGATTTCTACACAGGTGAACTAGAAATTATTCATTGTTGTCTCCTTGAATATTTTTGGACAAAAGAGAAATTGCATTGGGAATGTTTGAAAAATAAAGGTGATTGAAATAAAATGCTCCAAAGTGTGAAAATATCTTATAATTTGTAAATGCTAAATCCAATGTTAAGTTTGAGAGATATCATTTACTCTGCATAAAAAAAAGCACAAATTTACTTCCAGCTAGTTGTCCATCTTATTTTCTCATAATATTGCAAGGCAAGATATAAACAGGTCTTCATCTGATTTTGTAGAATGAGTGACAAAAGCTGTCAATTATGTTTCCTCAAAGAGCTTCAGAATTGCAGGACATAGTTCATTTTGCCAGCATTTAACACAGAGAAATATAGATGTGTTCCCAAAGGATGTTTATTTTGAAACCATGCAGCTGAAATTATCTTAGAAAACCTTCTAGATATTAGAATTTACTTTTACATGCATGAAAGGCCTTCCAACTTCTAATTTTTCATTTTCTACTGAATTGATAAAGATGGCAATGTGAAATATTATTTTTATTTTACAGTGTGCCTATTTGTTTTAAGCATTACTAACATTATTTTAAATATTAGTTTGAAAATCAGAGCAATGTGTCTCTAAATGTGTTGAAGTTTGGCATGGAATGAATTCATGGAAGTGTAAGTTAAAATACTTTATGACTTAGTCTTTGGTCAGAATTTTAAATACATTTTCTCTAAAAGCATGTTGAGGGAAAGCAGAAAAAACAGAAAAAGGGTTTCATTCAGTGGTTCACAGCAAATCTTAAGGAACCCACTTCACATTTTTATTTCAGCATACAAACTAGTTTTAACTTTATTGGGCCAGTTTCGCTAGGGAAAAAAATGACAAAAAAACCCCCCAAACCCACCCAACTCTCCCCCACCCTTCAAGGCCCCCAGAATAATAAAAAAATCCCAAACCCTCAAATTAAAATAAAATCAACCCTAAATATTATTGGTGGTTTAACTTCCAAAGGTTTGCGGTTTGGTTTGTTTTTTTTTTTATGAAGGATGTCTTATAATGAGAGGCTCATGCATACTACATGAATTTGACATTGAGGAATGGTTTAATGTTCAGTGTTCAAATCCTGCTTAACTCAGTGAATTGCCACATAGAACATATTGTTTCAATAATGAACACAGAAGTGAAACCAATATGTTCTTTGTGTATATTTTATTTTCACATACACTTCAGAAAGCTGATAAATATTTACTCTGCAGAAACACTACCATGTTTAACTTCATCTGTTCATATTAGATGGTTTATGTGTGGGTTATGTACCTCTAATGGTATGTATTGTGTACAAGTATGTTTATTTAAACTGATAGCAAATACTATTTTTAAATAGATTGATATTTATTATGACTCTATTATATTTTGTTATTTGATAAGAAAAAATGCCTAGATTATATTGTGTGGCTCATAGTTTGTAAACAAGTTTCAGTAATGTTTAGTGCATGTAGGTGACTTATGGGGGATCGTTAAAGCCACCCAGTCTTGGATCAGCTTAAGGCCCTGTCTATGTAGAGATGACCTGTGGGGAGCTGTGTAGATAGCTCAGCCCCAAGAAGTCCATAAGCCATAGACCAGAGCAGTTCTCTACCATGCAAAGAACTGAAACGTGATCTGAGCTTTGAAATCCCTCAATAAATAATATGCCCGGAGTCTCAATCCAAACTGCTATTCAGATACCTGAGAAAGTAAGATAAAGAGAACCTGGAGGGTTTCAGTGTTACTTTCAGCTGACAACATTGTGTATGCAAATAGGATAATCCAATCAAGCATAGCCTTGTCCACAATCAGGTAAATCAGGGGATAAAACCCCTAAGGTCTGGGTTAGGAATTGGGAGTTGCCTCTCCAATGCTACATCTCACCTGTATGGATACCCTTCCCCTTTGCTCAGGACATTGGCCAAGGTCACTTTTCTGGGACTGAGGGCCCTTATGCGGAGGGGTAAGTGAATATTTAGCACGCTATAAGTTTGCAGGCACGGGTGATAAACTAAGACATGTACAATGCTAAGCATGATTTCTAGGTTGTTATAGTGTATTCTTGCTTTTAAGTTGTAACAGTGTATTCTTCCACTGTATCTGTGAAAACCTGCATTAGTGGTGTATTACATCTATGCATGAAGTTCAAACAGTGTTTGCTTCAGGCTTGCAGTTAAACCTGTGAGTGAAGTTCAAATAAATCATTTGCTTAAACCTTGCAGTCTAGTCTCTTTTCATTACAGGTATACTGAAGAAAAGAGTACTTTTCTTACTTTCAGTGTAGTTCACACATCAAACCTATTTACCTTAGATGTCTTCAGCAGTCACAAATTACTGGGGCAAACTGTTTCATTAAGCTTTCCTTTTTGTTGTTTTTTTTGTGTGAAAGGTTGATTGAAACAACATCCTGGATCAGTGACTCCCATGGACTGCACTGAAGTTGTGAAATACTTGTAAATGTGCCAACAATCTGTTTGAATACAGGTATTGCTGCCATAAGAGATTGTCAAATTAGAACATACACATTATATACTGAAATTACAAAAATAAGCTTTAAAGGTGTAACAGTATTTGGAGAGTTTGAAAAGGACAGTGTCATAGAAAGAAAGAAGGAGGAACTGAAGATAGCTCTAGTGTAAGTGATGTGACAAGGGATGAACTCCACTTCTAGTAGCAAAGCAATGGGGCAATAAATTTTAAGACATTTTAGCTTGCAAAACAGAGGTGAGCTAAACAGATCCATCAAAATGTGCCTGCTGAGGAAATGGGAAACTGTAACGGTGAGTAGATCTCAACTATGGGAAAATCTGCTTAACAAGGCATATACTGACAGGGCTGTTGAATCTGCAATCAGCCTTTACTGCTTTGTCTGTGGATAATGCACACCAGGGTTGTTAGGGCCATGAGCATGGTCATCTGGAGCATTATTCCAAATCCAGATTAGCACTCTTCTCCCTCTCCATTCCCAACAGTGCCTTCAGCTAAGATGCACTGTGAATCCAGAATCTAGCATGAATATGCATGCAGATACAAAACTTTTATTTTTCACCAAAGGTGGTGCACCAATGGTACACACTAGTTAGTAGCAGGCAGTCACTTCACTCTCTAAACTCTTCTTAGAAGTACTCAGGCACTCACCTCTAGTGCAGCAGTACATCTGTGTTGAATCAAATTAAATTATCTCATCTTTATTTTTCCATCTGAATTTTTTTCCAGTGTATTTAAACAAATGTTGGTTTTGTATTTTTCCTTCTTGATACAGAAAGTTAAGAACTACCATCTTAGAAATACATCTCCTATTTAGTATTTCAGTTACAAATTATAGCCAACTTTTTGATATTTAGGTCAAGCATTTCTTTAAAGACTTGACAGGATGAAGAGATAAATGTATGCTAGATGTATATATGTCGAATTTCAGTTCCTCATGACAGAAAAAGGAGGCAAGGGAATAACTTCACTACATCTTTTATGTCTTCTAATGCCCCAGGCTAATATAATCAAATGCTTTCTTAAAGTATAGAACTATTTCTTAATTAATGCATTTGCAATGTTTCCAACATCATTAAGAACAGATTTCTAAGTCTGCCCTAAGTCACTGAAAATTTCCTTCCTGTGACAAGGAATCTTATAGCATAAAACAAATGAATTTATGCTATTCCAGAACTAATGATACCAGAATGAAATTGCTGGAGAATTTTCAGTCCTTAGGTACATATTTTCAGCTTTATGCTTGGATATATCTCACCTGCTAATTGTAACAGTAAATATATGCTTATTTTTGGCTTTGGAAATGGAAAATCTTTCAAGTAAAGAACAAAGACATAGGTGTTAATGCTTGATCTCGGCAGGGAGAAGGCAGGAATAGCCCACTGAGCCTCACAAAGATACCGGAAAATTTGGGAGTGGAAAGAAACAGAAGTTTATCAGAAGGCAAAACCAGTGCAGTGTAAGAGGGATTCAGCACTCAAAAAAAGAAGCCAAATGCAAGGAGGACACCTGAGGACACCATTCCTTGAGGTTGCTCTGACTTTGATTGAAGGGGCACTCAGAACTGCTGAGTGTGTGTGTGCCAATATTATCCATATACGTTCTTGCTAACATGAACAGACTTTGATAACTGAATCGCTTACAAGCTCTATACATCTGCTTGCTTCCACAGTCAGGTACACTGGGAGCCCTCGGCCAGTACTGGCGGCCTTTTTTGTACACAGCAAGCAGACATAGCTAGTTATGAGACTGGACATCAGAGGAATTAATTTCCCAGACTTTAGGCCATCAAAGGGCTTTCAGATTGTTGTAGCTGGGTCACATCCCAGATAGTCAACCAGAGGAATTAATGATTCAAAGCCCTTCTTAGAAGGATGCTTGAGAACCTTCTGAGCTTCAAGTGTCTGACTGGTGCTACAGTTAAAGATGGAAACCTCAAATTATTGAAACTGGCCAAGCTCAACCTTTGTTAATTGAGTTCTCAAAGAACAAGAGGTCCTGGTAGCACTATCACCTGACAGCTCTTAGTAATTAGAGCTTCATTTTTTCTCATGCCTTGTTTAAAATGCAGTTACACTGATTATACACATGCTTGTGATGAGTGCCTGCCTTAATCAGTGCATGGTGGGGGAGGTCCCAAAAGTGATACATCTTGCTCTGGTTGGATGTAAGCAGGAGGGAGGTTCCAGCTGCCATAAGTCTTCACAACATCACATGTTTCTTTCCAGTGCCACACTTGGTGTCCCCTCTGCTGCCATCTTGTTCTCAAAATGGGAGAGATAAACCTCCAGCTGCTTCCTAGCCCCTCTTAAATGACTATTGCTCAGCAGGCTCCCAGGTATGTAGGCTTATACAAAAGTATCAGAAAAATCGAAGCTATGAGCCAAAGTTCAAGGTTTAGAGGTTGTCTGTGTCTTTTTATAATTCCAATTATTGGGACTCAGCAAAATGGAACTGAGAAGTAGTCTGGCCTTAGGCAGATAGATGTAGCTGGATGTAAGTGAAGTGTGGGCTTCATCCCTCTCCCTCCTATCCATGCACTTGCATGCACTGCTCCTATCCTAGTTTTTTGGCCTGTGTTAAGGGTGAACCAGAAGTTGTCTTACATACTTGCTTCTGAGACCAGAGCTGTTGGGAGGAACATGCAATTTGGGGATGTATGTTTAAAAAATGCAACCTTTTCTATTATGTATCCTAGGAGACTGTCCTGGGTTTTGCTAGGATAGGGTTAATTTTCACCAGAAGCTGGGAGGGGGCCACAGCTGGAAAAGACAACTTGGTGTAGCCAGTGGGATATTTGATACCATACTGACATCATGCCCTCTATGTAAGGGTGGGGGTCAGGCCAGGCAAAGCGCAGGCTCTGGCAGCTATTGCAGTGAGTTTCTGGTGAGGACCTGTCCCCTCAGTGCAGGTTTTAGGTGGTTTGGTGGTTTTTATGTCACTCTCTTTATATCTTGTTTCATTACTGCTATTGTTGTTAATGTTGTTTATTTCTCCTTTTGAATCATTCTGTTAAATTCTACTTATCTCAGCCCACAGGGTTTTGCATCTTTCTCCCTATGCTCCTTACCATTTGGCGCGGGGGGGCGGTACGAGTGAATGGCCATGTGGTGCTCAGCTCCGAGGTGGTCTAAACCACAACAAAGAGGAGACAAATCATTTCTTCCAGTGCACTTGATGACTTTGGTTTCTTCTTCCTCAACCCCTGGGAAAGAAACTGCCACTGAACTACAGTGCTGTACTTGGGATGTGAGGGAGAGGGCTGGTGGCAATCTGTGCTGCTGACACAGTGTCACAGTGTAATGAGGCATGGAGCACCATCTCAGCAATGCGTCAAGCTTGGAAAGTTTCAAATGGTTTGGTTAAACTGCCCTAAAGAATTTAACTGTATGGAAAAGTGTTTTATAGTCCTCTTTTGTTGTTAGTTTTTAGAATTGGTTTGCACAAGTGAAACAATCTGTGGGCCTGCCATGTTATCAGCAGGGGCTCTGGTACATCCCCATGGTGCACAGCGTCTCACAGACAAGACAATAGTGGGAGGGGTTGGTCTATTATAATGTCTCACACTAACAAAACTAGGGGTTTTTTTTTTGTTTTACAGGAGAAGGGTGAATTTCTGGCACTTTCCCAGGTTTCACATTGCCAGCTGTGTCTTCAGCTTCAGAGATTTTCTGCATGTTCTGTATTTGCTTCCAAGTAGTACAACATTCTTTGCAAATTGTTTACCACAGTTATAGTTTCCAAAAAAGTGTATGTAATATACTGTATTTCATTTAAGCATTTCTTAAACTGGTATTAATCAAAGGTGTTGCAATACGTGCCAGAAGTCTACATGCACTAAATTTTTTATAATATGGGGAAAAGGAACAGGAAGTAGAGAAACTTGCCCGTTATGAAGATGGTGGCAAAATCACAGCCAGGGAGAGGGAGAATGTGGGGTTTTTTGCACAATAATACCCTGAAGCATGAGGACTCTCATCTTTCACAGTCCTCTGAGAGCTCATGGGGAGGAACTGATGGAGAAAGGAACAGTGTCCCTGGACCCTCCACTATGGAACATGTATGTATCTTACAGGAATGCAGTAAGGGTCAATGGGAAGCCTGTTTGTTTTAAAATGTCAACTATTTTTTTCATCTTTCAGTGTTTCTGCTTATTGTCCTGCAAAAGAGGGGACAATATTTGAGTGTTAAATGTTGTAGAGTTTGATGTCTCAAAAGAGGTTCATGAAGATCCCTCTTTATTTCCCTTTGCTATGGAAGGGAGACACTACCGTTTTTTCTAAAAATGTTAGTGCTCTAAAAGTCACTTGGCCCCCTAAGGCTTGATACACAGAAACTGTATGAGGCTTTATCTACTAAATGTATAAAACACTTCAAGAACTTCAGATATCAGGCACAATAGAAGTATAAGGGATTATTAACTGTTACTTTACAAGGGTACCTGGATGAGTAGTTTCAGTTGTTACATTTATTAAAATAGCTTTAAAACTGAAAAGCATTATGTAGGGTATAGGAATTATTGTCCTTATACTTCAGGCCAGTCAGAAAGATTAAGATTATTTAAAAATTAACTTGATTAGCAATCTAACAAGGGAGGATGTCACAGTGTAAAGCATTATGCTCTTACATGTGGTTCCTTTGAGTTTTGTATGCCCAGGAGAAAGCACCAACTGCTTATGCAGACACGATTACATTTGTACAAATTGATTTACACATCCACAGGCAGCAAGAGCAGGTGCTTCATGAGGTTTTTGTCAGGGAGCAGCGAGATTGGGCTGCCCTGCAAAGGAAGGTGAGCTGGGGTGGAGGTGGCAGCACAGCAGTGCCCTCACTGACCAGGGGTGCTGTCACACAGTGCCCAGACAAGAGGAGCAGAGCATGCCCAGCAACCTTGACCAGATCCAGACATCAGCCCTGATCATTAGAGAAGTCCACTGTGATAAGGCAGAAGACTGAGTCAGCAAGCAAGGGGCAGATCAGCACCATGCAAGACAAACTCTATGATTTGATTTTTTTGTCAGTGGTCTGCAAGGATTCATCTGAATTTGCAGTGTAAGGGGTGTCACATATGTTGGATAATTGCTTTTATTGCTAGTGCTGGTTTTACCATACTCCCAGGGCTGCAGTCCTTTGGGAACTCCTATTTTTTTCCTAGGGCTACAGGCAGGTCATATTGTACAGAACAAGTACTTGTTTTTAATTTCTATTAGCTACAGATATATGTAAACCAATTAGTGTTATACCACAGGCAGTTGTAGAAAGCTTAGCAAAAGCTGAACCAAAGTAAGTAATAGTCAGCTGGCTGTTAGATAATTGTAGCTAAACTAACTATATCAAAGCTTAAGGTAGATGCAAACAAAATCTGCCAATTCCTGGAACTTTTGGTTTCAGTTTACCACAAAGGCTAGAGCCTGTTGCTAGCAATGGCAACGTGTATTTACAGGGTCACAAGGCTACTTGAAGGAGCAGGATCTTATCAATGCTTATAAATATCCAAGGGGTGGGTGTCAGGAGGATGGGTCAGTCTCTTTTATGTGGCCCAGTGATAGAACAAGGGGCAATGGGCACAAACTACAAAACAGGAGGTTCCACCTAAACATAAGAAAAAACTTTCTTGCTATGAGGGTGATGGAGCCCTGGAACAGGCTGCCCAGAGAGGCTGTGGAGTCTCCTTCTCTGAAGGCTTTCAAAATCTGCCTGGATGCAATCCTGTGAAACCTGCTCTAGGTGAACCTGCTTTCGCAGTGGGGGTTGAACTAGATGATCTCCAGAGGTCCCTTCTAACCCCCACCATTCTGTGATTCTGTGACAACATCCACAGCTAAATCGTCCATTTCTGTTTGCAACAGAAGAAAATGTTTGACTTTCCCTGAATGTAATAAACATACTGCATTTTGTCTTCTAAAGAGTATCAATATTGTCACAGATCCAAAAAGATCGCTTTTAAATAGAAGGAAAACAGTACTCCGTTTTTCAAATTGTCAAACTATGACAAGTTTATTCAAATACTTATGCACATACAAAACAAATAGAATTGCTTACATGAATAAATTTAAAATTAGTAAATTGCTAAGTCTGTGGATGTAAAAGTTTGCATTCAATTAACCTCTGAGTATTAGAATTCATTTTTTTGTACTAGTGCAAAGAATTAACATTTTGCTTTTGATATTAATACAGGAAAGAACAGCTCCTTTTTTAGGGTAATAATAATTTCCAGTAATAACAGTAATCCTAAATAATCTTATTAGAGTAAACTTCTGTTAGTAGAACTATGCATAAAGCCTTACTGACTGCTCTCTATCTACTTTCATGACTGTCCACAGTCCTGCAGGCACTACAGTATGAGTGTGAGTAATATTTCTGGCCTCCTGACTTTTTCTGTAAGTACTGGAATTGTGAGGCATCTAATGATGCAGTGGCCAACTGCATCAAGCCTGAGATGTGTGGGAGAGCTTGGGTGCTTAAGTCCATAGCTGTGATGCTGAGAGTCTACACTGAGCTGCAGCTTAATCCCAAAGCTGATAAACTTTGTAGGCAGCTGTTTCTGCCTTCAGGTTACACAGCTGTTTAGAGATGGTTTTCATGCATGCCCATTATTAATAACTTGACATTTGGCTCATGCCTTGTGGATAAGACCTTTAATTTTTAATGCTATTTCCAAGGCCTTTCTATCATGTAGAGCCTTTCTTGCATTACTAGTGCATATAAGTTATATTTATGGATTTTTTGCATAGGTCATGAACCCAGAACTTCTATTCCTTACACTTCCTTTTTCTGTCCAGATGAAAATTATTATAGAGCTGAACAACCTCAGCAGGAAGGATGTTGAACTCCCATACCCTTTGCTCACTTGCAACCCTGTCACAGAAAGGATAGATGTGTCCATTGAAAACACAAAATCAAGTCCTTCTGCTTTGATCAGGAAGCTTTCTCCTCGCTTTTAAAGTCATTCTTTGGAAAGAAATTACCACAGCATTATTTGCACTTCTCTTGCTTCTTATGTTCTGTATGCAATTAAGAAGGTTAACCTATAATGATAAGGGAGCAAATACATCTGTATTGCCACTTGACCACTGATAGTACTGGTTGATGATGAGATTCAATCTACAAATTAATTTTTCACTTTAATACTTTACAAGTTATTATTACGAAGCCCACTGGTGCTAGCCATACATATTTCAGTCAATTTTTAATACTTCCTTATGACTGACTAACTGCTCAAACCTAAATTCCAAAAATTAGAGTTATCTGTGAGATCTCACTGATCATGAGTGTGCTAATGTAGTAATTGATAACTTCCCAATTACTTGTTACCATCTTGCCTGAAATTCACTGGTAATTAAATGAGAGAGGATGTAACTGTACATGTAGCCATTTCTTTTGGTTCAAAGGGAGCTCTAAATGACTAGCGGAAGCTATTCCTAAAGCAGCAAAGTACTTTTCCTGTGTCTCACATTTCTGTCTCGCTAAGCAGCATTTTCTATCCAATTATGTTTTAATTAAATTTGCTGTCTCCTTCCTCCGTAAGAAACGTATTTAATAGTGAAAACTACACTCTTCATCAACATGGTTCAGTTTTAAATCTTCACGTGATATTAAAATTCCATCTGCCATAGGTAGTAAACTGTTTTGGTACAACCTACAAAACAATTAGGTATTTATTTCTGTGCTTCAGGTGAAGGGCAGGCAGTTCAGAGTGGGAGAAAGATTTGGGTTTCTACTTAGGCTGCAAAATGTACAGGAACCAGCCCAATGATTGTAGTCCAAGCAAACAATAATATTTCTGACTTTTATTATTGCTTTCAGAAATGCGTCACTTCTTCAGCTACCCATTCACATCTCATTCCTGGGAAACTGCCACTGAAAACCTTTGCTCTCATTGTGTATAATGGCACACACATGTTTTCTGGCATGTGAGGTAACCAGGGAAGTTAAATAAATGAGGGCAGAAAACTAAGGTGCATGAGTTGCTAACAGAGTAGTCATTTTCTGCATTTGTAGCTAATAAATCTGTATCACTATGTTTCTGCCCTCATTCCTAAGTGCCCATTTTTCTCTGTACTACAGATCCCACCCCTCCCAGTTAGGACAAATGTTGAATTAATTGTATGTGCAGCTGCTTTCTAATGGAGGGGTAAAGGCATCTCTGGGGAGGAGGACAGGAAATGGTAATTTATCTTTTGTTCACTGTTTTTTTTGCATTCATTGTTGGCTGCATGAACAAGTGAAAATAAGAACCCTCTTGACAGTGGGGACTACTTCAGTAATGGACATGTTAATCTTGATTTAGCTCCAGAACTTGAACTGCAAATGTTCTCTAGGAATACGTGGCTGTATGAAATGAGGATAATATTTCCATCTTAGAGATGGATAATTAGTTAATAAGAGTTGCTAGGGAAAATAAAATGATAAATAATTTCACAGGGATGTCTGTACATTGACAAGTCCTATTCCTAACAAGAGAAAATACATCATCTGAAGTTTTAGGTTTGGTTCTTGTGGAGGGGGCTTGGCTGTAGTGGGTTTTTTGTTTGGTTTTGTTGATTTCATTTTTTTTACTTAAAACATTACAATTAAACACAGGAAGTTCTGTGTGGTGGTTTTCTTGTTTTTGTTTTTAAATCCTGCTACAGAAACTACAGCAATTAATATTAACCTGAATTTGATTATTTGGCTCTTCAGCATTTCATTGGATTATGTTGACTTTGTAATTTGATTGCTACACAGATGTAAGCTGTGCTGATTGCATTAAAATATGCAAAGGAAATGAAAAATATTACCAAGCAATATTCAGAGAACAGACCTTCCTTGCTAGCTGTGAAGACTTCCTTTTGGGAAGACAAAAACAAAGGGTATTAGTGACTATACTCTAATGCCAGCTTTCAAGTTACAAATAATCCCTCTACATGGACAATAAGTATGTAAACTGCAATACTTTGTTTCTGGATTAATATATATTATGTAACTAATAAAAAATTAATAGATGTGATATATGTAACATGCTAAAATATGATATTAAAAAGGTCCAGTCTGTAAGATCATGCATTAGACTAGTGCTTCTGGAGAATTTTTGAGGACCATATAGATTAAAAGTTAACACACTCTGCTATGTCATCTTTGAGGACTGTTACTAATTAATAACTGCTGTACAACAGTTCAGCCACAAATGGCTACCAGCACCTGGGCAATTCCCAGCAGTGAATTCTGGGGACACTATATATCACATATTCCTCTCAGATTAAATAATATTAAGTTGTGGGGAACTGAGTAACGAGGATGTTCTTCCTTTTCCTGCTTTTGTGGCTATTAAAAGATGCACTCATGTCTCTACTGACAGCAAGAGTCACTTAGTGGGTTTCTGATATATATAAATTCTGCATATGATGGAGCATAAAGCGACACTTCTGTTCCTTCTGCATGTAGCTTCACCTAGAGCTATTTTGAAAGCATTTTCTGTTCCTGAGTGAACATCATAGAGGAAAATTTAAGTAAGTATTTTCAACTCAGCATGTAAAATTATTTTTCACTTATACAAAATACTTTTTCAGTAATATTATCAGTTGTAAGGTCATATCTTTCCCCCACTGCTTTTTCCACTGCGTGTTTAAATGCTTAAAAAAGAGAAGCAGAAGTAGGGAATAGGGTGGAAATTTAAAACTTTTCATTGCAGTTTTGTGTTCATTTGAAAACTGAGGGGAAAAACAATAACAACAAAAAGGTTCACCCACAATTATTAAGACAGCTCCTCCATGCAACTGAATTTGGAAAGGAAGACGTAGCTCTAGTTGAAGACTGAGTCTGCCAGATTCTCATTCAAATGCTTCTATCGATTGTAGAATGGCTGCTGATGGAACAAGGTTGTATTCCCCATTTAAAACCCAGTTCTTAATGAAGAAACAAGTGTAAGATGCATGAAGATATTAGAAAGATGATCCTAGATTCAAGAAGGTTTATATTTCATCTCCACTGGGCAGCCCAAGGTGCAGTCCCACCTGTACAGCTGGATGATCTGCCTTGCCAGTCCCACTGCCCAGCCCTCCTGCCCACTGATATGCTCATCCCTTCCCTGGGAGGATAAAAAGGAAACTGCAGCTTGGGACTCGTCCTCACTGAATCTTTTATGTAAACTAGAGTGACTGTGATAGCACTTCGTCCACACTGAGCACATCTAAAACTCTGCCAGTGAAACTAACAGCTTTAATGTTTTTTCTTTAGTTCAAGCACTCCCTTAAGAGCATTTTTTAATAACTCAATAATCAGACACATGCATAGACTTTCTAATTGCTTCTACAAGTTCCTCTGGAGTCTAATATCATATTAAACCATGGTAGTAGGATTTCAGTTACTTATGCAAAAATCACATCTGCAATTGATAGAAATATTTATCAGTGTATTCACTAAAATGAAAAAGCATTGAAGCAAGTAATAACATTTAAAACAAATAGGAAAGCACAAATGAAATGAAGCATCCGAATAATTACACAATATGTGCCACAGAATAAATGATATCAAAATTCCATTTCTGTTTCAAATCAATAATGCTGAAATGTGACAGGAACTTGACGATGGTGTGTAACTAAAAATTTAATCCAGTCAAAATACTTTGCAACACACTCAGACAATCGAATCTTTGCAATTGTTTCTTAATGAAAAGCAGTTGGTTTCTGGAAATGATTAGCTTGTTTTATAGCCACAATCAAAGAACATATGGAACTAGACAAGAGTCCTGTGCCCAAGTAAACATTTTAATTTGCAGGGTAAAGAGCAATGGTGTATTGTAATATTTTGCAATCAATTCTTAGTCAGGTTTCATTTTGTGTGTGTGACAATACAACCCTAAAAGATACTTGATAAAAGCACAGAAAAAAAAAAAATTAAATAATGTAGAATAAAGCAGACCTGTAGTGGCCCGTGCACAGAAAGGTAATGGTAAAACAGGAAGAATAGCTATCAAGAACAGCCTTAAAAGAAAACTGTTCTGCTCTTAAAATGCCATACCAAAAATGTATGTTGGTGTCCCATCACCTGAAAATACCTGAGACTAAAAGAAATGTTGAAATGCACTTCTATGTGCATGAATGTTGTATAGTTCCTGAGGTCATCACCTTCCATATTATATCCTAATGTATAAAGCTTTATTTCCTGCTGATATCAGTTATGGCAATTCCCCTAATGTCAGCATAAACCCTAAGAGGGAAAACTTCCAATTAGTTCACTATAAATACAGACTACTTTATTGTCTTGTCTTTTTTTCTTTCTTTTTTATTTGTTTGTTAAGTTTACCTTCTACAGGAAGATATGGAAATAGTAATAGGAGAGAGAAACTTTTAAGAAGAACTTTATCTCTGAGCAAGCTGTAGCAAAACATTAAAAGGAGAACAAATTTAAGTTAGACACAGAGATGCAGCATTTAATTTATGTGAGTGCACTGGAAATGAGCTTCTCTAGATAATTTAAGAAGGAAGATTCACACAAGCCCAGGGATAAGTAGGTCTTAAAGATACTGCTTGTCTAGTCATAGCTAAGATACTGGCAGTGCAACTTGCTGCTACAGCACTGTATGACTGTGTGGAGTAAACAACTCTTGAATGTTTAGCAAGGATTTCTTTTTTTTCCTTAACTATTTAAAAAATAATGATTAGAAGCAAGACAATTAGTAGACAGCATAAATACATATTTCAGAATTAGCTCTGTAGCAAATATTTCCATGGGATAAAATAATAATTGCATGCTACTCTTAAGGGTTTATGAATGTATCCAATGTACACATAGGAAACACACAGGCAGGGCTCCTTTCAAGAAGAGGTAGGCTTTTTTTGTTATTTATGGCTAACTTGTCTTCTTGGATTTATCTCTAATTGTCTTTCAAAGCCCTACCCTGCAATTATTATTACATATGCTGTCCCTGTTAAGGTGAAACCCACTCTTCTGAAAAAAAAAACCAACAAAACCCAAAAACCTTCAAAGTATTGAATCTTATCTTCAAATCTCACTCCAACCCTCATGCTTCAATTTTTTTTTTTTTTCATGACAAACTGTCAAAGCATATGACTGGTAGAACCAGAGATGGGTTTACAGAATCCATATAATCACATAAATGGTCACGAGGCTGAACTAAATGATTGTATTCAGGAAAATTAAGTACCAAAGGCTTTTTTTTATATTGGCAATGCAAGCAATATTGCCAGGCTAGTATAACCTAACTGCTACTGCACTTCCCCTGAAGTGTGGCAGTTATCCATAAGCATATGTTTATTCCTTTATATATGAACTATAGGTTAGAGGACATCCAGAGGGTAGTGGTCAATGGCTTGATATCCAGATGAAGATCAGTGACAATTGGTATCCCTCAGGAGTCCATACTGAGACTAGTGTTGTTTAATATCATCATGAATGACAGGCAGTAGGAGGGCACCCTCAGAAAGTTTGCAGATGACACCAAGTTGAGTGGTGCAGTTGAAATGCCTGAGGGACAGGATGCCACCCAGAGAGACTTAGAGAAGTGGGCCTGTGTAAACCTTGTGAAGTTCAGTAAGGCCAAGCGCAAAGTCCTGTACCTGGGTCAATACAGGCTGGGGGATTAAGGGATTGAGAGCAGCCCTGAAGAGATGAATTTAGGAGTACTGGTGGATGAAAAGCTGGACATGAACCAGCACTGTGTGCTCGCAGCCCAAAAGGCCAACCATATCCTAGGCTGCATCAAAAAAAGGCATGAGCGGTAGATCGAGGGAGATGATTCTGTCCTTCTGCTCTGGTAAGACCTCACCTGGAGCACTGTGCCCAGTTTTAGAACCATCAGCACAAGAAGGATGTGAACCTGTTGGAGCAGGTCCAGAGAAGGGCCACAAAAAGTGATCAGAGGGATGGAACACCTCTCCTATGAAGAAAGGCTGAGAGACTTGGGGTTGTTCAATATGGAGAAGAAAAGGCTTTGGGGAGACTACTATGGCCTTTCAGTACTTAAAAGAGGCCTATAAGAAAGATGGATGCAGTCTTTTTATCAGGGCCTGTTGTGCCTGGACAAGGGCTAATAATTTTAAATTAAAAGAGGGCAGATTTAGACTAGACATATGCAATAAATTTTTTATAATGAGGTAGCCCACAGAGGTGGTTGATGCCCTATCCTTGGAAACATTCAAGGTCAGGTTGGACAGGGCTCTGAGCAACCTGGTCTAGTCAAAGATATACCTGCTCACTGCAGGAGTGTTGGACTAGATGACCTTTAAAGAACTCTTCCAACCCTAACCATTCCATGATTCTAACAGAAATAGCTACAATTTCTTTGTCTGCATTCTATATTGAATGACTTCATTTTTACTGTGAACTCAGAATGTTCATATGGAAATTTACTTTGCTGCAGTTAAGGCAATATAGGTTGTTATGCATTCTAAACTTAATCATATCATTTATTTCTGAAGGCAACACTTTCAGAATGAACTTCTGTGTGTCTTCCAGGTGACTCAGCTTAAGCCTCTGTACTAATAAAATACCTGTGTTTCCTGTGGTATAAGCAGCCCAAGGAGTTCAGGGAGGTTCCTGAAACTATTTTGCAATGATCTTTTAAAATGTGTACTGGCTGAGCATGCCTCCTCTTCAGAAAAGCCAAATATGGCAACACAGTAGCAATATGGTGATTAGTTATACCTTTCTATTTTACAGTAATGAATTATGAAGGGCATTTATTTAACAAGGTCCTTTTGAAGCTTTTGTATATGATTGCAAATGACATGTGTGACGTCCAGCAGTCCTTTCTTTTGCATAATGGTCACAGATTATACTTAGGAAGAGTAACATGGAGGTAAAGTGACAGCTCCAGTCACTTAATGAGAAGTTTATTAAGAAACTAGGACTGATTATCAGTTGCAAATTAACCATAATGTGAGTAATCAGCAGAGACGTCACACTGGTGCAAGAAAAATTATAAACAGAAGAATGTTCATCCCTGTGCTAATCAAAGAGTACCTACAGCTCATTACAGAATGTCATTTGCAAGAACCTAGGGATGCAGGGTTTGGAAAATATGTTTTTGGAAAATGTATTTGAGAATATCACCATACATACCTTTAGACTGTATTTAATACTCCAAAGGAATGTGTTTTTTAATAGCAGTTCAATGGATTATCTCCATGATGGAAGCTACACTTGCAATATATAAAAGATTTATTTGATTTTTAGACCTATAGAGCAGACAATGTTTTTGAAGCAGCAGGAGAAGAAAATGTGTTGTTTTGAATGCATTATCTTGCTAGTTCTATGAAAACAATTTTAAAATGTATGCAAAATGCAAGACATACTGATCAGTCTCATATTGTTTGCTCTAAAAAATATTATATTATTATTTTTAATTATTAAGTAGTATGACTATCTTTTACAAACTACAAACTTAGGTTTAAGCCTCAAACCTGCAAGAAAAAAGCCAGTCTGGGATATAAAGAGCTTAAAGTTTTGTGTAATTCAAAACATAGCAATTGATAACAATACAGGTGGGATGGCAATGTAACAGTAACAGTAATTTTGGCATAGTCATCTTATTTCTTTTTACTGGTCCTCAGGTGCATTTTGTTCTATCATAGGCAATTTCATTCGACTCTGGTCCTCCAGCTCACCTCCTTCTGTAAGATATTCTGATTCTCCTTTTCCCTGTCAGTACCCACATCATGTCAAAACATCAGTGATAACCCTCGATCCTTTTTTCTCCTTTTGTTCATTATTGGAAATATGAATTCAAACTTTCATTTCCTAGAGAAACTTCCACTATTTAATACAGTCCTTTATCACCACCGTTCCCAGATTTTACTTATGATAACTATATTCTGCTGAACAAAACTTCTTAACTAAAAATTTTTCCCATGGCATGCATCCACTGAGTGTTTTGGTTTGGGGTTGTTTTTTTTGGGGGGAGGGATCCTTTTTTGCAGTTTACCTACTTTAGATCACTTTTTTTTTTAGTCACCAATTAAATTAAGATAATAGAATAGTATGGCTTAACATTTGGTAAAGCGCTACTCCATTTTATCTCATTCTTCTGTCTATAGCCATGTCTTTACCAGTTTTTCCCTCAATGCTTGTTTTAAAGACACATAAGTGATGGAATCCTGGATTTTATTATAGAAATTTCTCAGTGAGATTTTTTCCATGTAGGTATTGTTTTATTTGGAAATACTTTTCTTTTTCTATATTTTAAAGTTTGATAAGGAATTGACTATGTGTCCAGTAGCCTTACATCAGCCTCTTTGTACCACACCAGCCTCTTTGTACCTATCATCCAAAATCAGGTATCAGATTTCCTGAGTGTTCATGTAAGCTTGGTATCACTAAATCACCTCAATATCTTTTCAGAGAGCTGAGCTCTGTAGACATGTTTCTGCATTGGCCTTTTGCAATAATAATCATTATTTTAAGACTTGCCCCAGATTTCTATTGCTATCTTTGTTAACAAGAGAAGGCAAGTCTCAATGCTCTACCGTAAGGGGCTAAATTAATTTCTTTAAATTCAACAGGAATTTGGACTTTTTTAGTTTGACTGAAATGAAATTGAGATGAGACTCCAAAACTTTCCTTCTTATAATTCTTTGTTGAGGTGGGAGTGGACTTATATTTCTTTTAAAAATTTCACCCTTTGATTAAAAAAATATAAAGTTTTCTTCCAGTTGTAAATTCATCAGGTTATAGCTATCAGAGGAAACAAGGTGTAGATTGTTTCTGAGAAGACAAAAAAGACATGATGATTCGTAACGTTCTGAATACATCCTTGGAGTACAAGTGGAGGAAGAAATACTACTAGAAATGACAGCTGTTTGTTTGATAAAAAATGTCAAAATAATCATTTTTTTTCCCCAATTGAGGCCAGATGTTTCTGTAGGAGACTTACAAAACAGATTTTTAATCTATGAAACAATTTGTCCATGCATATTTCATCCTATTCTACCTCAAATCTGCTCATTTTAATCAGTGTTCATCTTTATGATGCTTAATAGCATTCAGCAGACCAAACATGTGACTTGTATGTGGGACAGCTCATTCTTACAAAATGGATGTGAGACTCTCCTGTGAGTGGAGATCTGATAAGCAGCTAAACATGGAGTTGGCCCTAGGCATCAAAACCAGCCAGTTACATTAAATAGTTACTCTTTCTAGTTTTATGATATCTTAATAAAGTAACTAGATTTTAATTGTTGTAAGGTTTTCATTTAATGATTCTCTTTTGCATTAGGTATAAACATTTTTTCTCAGCTACTTTGACACTTCTGTAAGTGTCAGCAACTCACTTTTGCTGAATCAACAAGTATCATGATGTGATACCTTGATCCAGAGGTCTCAGGAAAGCAGGAAAGCAAGAAAGCAAAAGACAGAAGCTGGGGCACATAACAGGAGCTTGTAGCCTATGGACAAAGCTGTAAACCATGGGGAAACTGAAAGGGCCAAAAGAGCAAGAAAATAACAGCTCTGGGAATATTGCAGAAGTTGGAACTCGTCTTGTCCAAAACATCGAACCACTTTAATATCTGTTTCAAAGAGACAAATTTAGCGGTTTGCAAATTGTAATACTAAATTTACAGTGATAACATGGCCTAACACAACGTAGAGCTAGATAGGAATTGAAACGTGGTTTCCCTTTAAAGCCTTTTAAAACATATTATTTCCACTGTTTATAAACAAGGCAGTTCTACAGGCTCTTGTATGCAAGCAGGAGGGAAACCTTGTATTGCCATACTGTCTGGTACCCATCTGTAGTGGGTCTGGCTGAGCTGGTTTTCCCCACAGCTGCAGTGTTTTGTGCTGGGAGCTAGAAGGGTGTTGATAACA
>JAVSBS010027819.1:10052-26788 GCA_033124195.1 Coracias cyanogaster | reverse complement strand
TCTGCTAAGGAGGGGAAGGAAAGGGGGGGTGATAGAGAGGCTTGGTGGGCGCTCAGCCAAGGTTAACCCACCACACCATCCTAACAGAGGCCGGTTCTAACTATGCAGATGAGATCCTCTATGCTCTCCCTCACCTCTATGAACATTTTCAAAACACAGAATGATGTGAACATTATGAACAAAGTAAAAGCAACAGCCATTATTTTCCCGACATTACATAAGGAGAGACACAATCCCTGGTTAAATGGTGGCTCTATGAAAGCAAAAAGCATTAAGTGATACAGATGCTAATGCCACACACAAAGCAAGAACTAATAAAGTTTGTGGCAAATTTCTTTTAAACCTCCCAGTGTTTTTGCAAGCTAACATAATCTGGACAGCACGCCATGAGAAAACAGAATTGTCCTATTCAGTGACCTTAATGAGATGTCAAAGGGTTAATAAGAAAATTAATTTATCCTTTTAAGCACAAGAAGTAATTAAAGTCTAAGGGAAATCTGTATCATAATTGAAAATGAGTAATGAGTAAGTGGGATGTGAAGGAAAAACGAGTTTGGTAATTACAACAGGAAGTTCAGTATAACAAGAAGGAGTAATGTATTTGTCACCTATGGCACAATTATATCGTGCTGATACTAAGTGGGAAAGCTTAAGCTGAAGCAGAGCAATAGAACTGGTGAGTGAGGAGGTGTTAGATACAGACACTGCATCCTCAACTGGCAAAATAAACTACTTTGGGACCAATAATAGGTAGGCTTCTGAAAACATCAGGGCTGTCAAATTAATGAAACTGAAATGCATTTAAAAAGATTAAATACTAATTGCACTAGCATTTATATTAAAGCTCCTGAAGGTATTAGTTCTTTGAACTTTAAGAAAAGGTTCCTGAATTATACACCAGGAACACCTGGGCTACTATCCTAATAGGATGGGTCAAAATTACTTTTTGGTATCTTTCCCTCAAAGTCAATAGGGTTACCCCAGTGATGAATCTGGTTTATTACTTATGTTTCTTGCCTAAATTTTTATTCTTAAAGTTAGAAGCACAGGAAATTCTCATATCTCTGGAGACATCCAAGAAGTTATAGCAATTCAGAAGACACAAAAAACCTTATGTCTCATGTCCTTAATTTTCCATGGCAAGTCATGGATGCAATAAAGACATGAAATAAAAGACTAGGATTGAATTCTGAATATTACTTCTGCATTCCCAACCCCCAGTATCGCTTACTGAATTGCTTAGGATGATACACTTAAGGTTTATAGAGCAGATCTGAAATTGGTTCTGCAAGCACTCTTTTTGTTTCTTTAGTGTTCAAATGCATAGCATACTTTCCTTCTACCTTCTCTTCTAAATAGGTCTTCTTCTACAGGCAAAGTATTCTTGAAAGAACAAAAAATGCAAAAGTATGCATAAAAGCAAACAGCACGTTGTCAGACATCAGCTTTCTTGCAAATATGAGACCTGTTGTCCTTTCAGAGATAGAAGCATGGTAAGTAGCAGTGAAAATTAACATCATGATAAAGTCTTTGCAGATGTCCAAGTCCTGTATTTTGGTCTCTTCACAAGTCTTTCCAGCCTTATTTTTAGAAGAAGAATAAGACAGTTATCAATTTAATTTAAAATTTTACATTAGAATTGACCAAGTAACTTACTCCCACCATTTGACATCCTCTAACTGCTATTTCCAAGAATAAGACTCATCCACACTTCAAGAAAAAACAAAGAAACATAGAGGTCTGAGTTAGTAAAGTAATTTGTATTGACTCGAGTGGTGCTACAAGAGGATAGTGATCTTTACTGAAGGAAATGAAACCAGCTTTATCTTTCCAAACATCTATTTTCTTTGCTGAACTGGAAAAAATACTGAGTTGATGACATCTTTCCTCATCATAGCTTTAGCAACAGAGGATTGAGTTTTAGTGAACACAAATCTGTGATAAATAAGCATTATTTGAACATACTGTATTGTTTAGCACATCACTGTCTTCTGTCAAAGTGTTAGGAAAAGCAGTATTGTTTTAGATAAACAAATTTATGAAAGGGATCCAAACAGTGAAACTCACATTCTATCAAAACCATAAAATTAGAGGCTGTTCTATCAAAACCATGAGCCAAAATAAATACTCCAAAGCAAAAATGAAGCATCAGTACATATAAGTAACCATACAAATTATTTTCCTACTCCTCTCTAGTCCGTCATTTGAATTAAAAAAATACTAAGTTTGTGATGAAGTATTAAAAAAATAATACAATGGCGGTTATGTATATTCTGCTTGAAAAATGAGATAAAAGTAATCCTGAAAAATAGAGTACAAGCTATGTTACTTTTCTCCACAACATGTGAAAGAGATGAAGAACCAATCACTCACCACTCGAGAGAATAACATCCTATCATAGTCTAACTTGGTCTATCCTATCCTCCCTCATCCTGCATGCTCAACTCCACAGTCTCAAGCATCCTGAGAGCTGTGTTCTCTAAACATCTTCACTCAGCTCACATTATTTGTATTCATAAAGTCTAATGTGATCATGATCTTCCATGGTCCAGGAGCACATACTATGGTATATATAACCTACATATGATGTAATCATGCTTTCCAGAGGCTTTGGAAAACAACTGAAGCAAAATTTGAAGTTCTACAACAGGGCTTATAACCGATATTCACTTATTTATAGAGACAGAATTTTATTTACCCAGGAAATTACACTTCAATTGAAGTTGGTCACTTTAGAGCATCTTTCCCTGTATGAAATGTACCACTGCCACTTCTCAAATGTCCACATGCTCTGGATATTCATCTTGTGTCCCACAAAGCTCTGGTCAAGAAACACATGTAGCTGACTTGCCTCAAAGTATAGTTACGACATGCATTTTGTCTGGAAAGCTCAAACATCACCCTTCCCAAGAGCTGAAGGGTGATTTAGTCTTCCTGACTCTTCTTTACCCTTTTTCTGGGAGATGAATGAAAGTCTCTCAAGAAGGAGCTGTCTGGTCTGCATTATGACCATAAAGAAGAATGACAAAACAAGAGAGGGACACCTGCTACTGTGCCTGGGAGCTAGCATGGGCACCTAAATTAAACATCTCTTGTTTCTGCTGTAAACAATGGCAGCACTGCCATTCATGTTGACACACATTAAGCATGATCACAATTGTATTTCGTAAAGTAGGCATGTAGCAGGCCCAACTGCACTGCTAATGAAGAACAAAGTGCAGTTATATGAAGGAGAAAGACTTTCTATGGGTATTAGTCTCCAGTTCTATCTAGCAATGTTTTTGCTGAGGATAAAACCTTGGTTTCTTCACAACCCGATTTCTGATGGTATTTGTTGGAAACATACAAAAAAATTCCTATTCATTTCTCAGTCAGCCACCTGAATCTGAAACCAAGCATTGGCATCCCTCGATTTTGCATCTTGAATTATCCACCCAGTGCTGAGTTTTGTTGTACTCTGCTAACCCTAATGAAAATAATTTGAAATGGCAAGGGCAAAATAACTTCAGTGGTACAACACTGAACATACTAGTGTATGTTACTGCCCCATGTATTGACATAAGGTAACACAAGCACTGGTGCTTGCATTTCCTTATCCGCTTTCCTAGCCTTAGATCTAAAGTACCTTCTTACTAATGGCACTCCAGTCACACAGATCCTTATGATACTTACAACATCCTACATCATGCTGAATTGAATTATATTGATGAAAAAAAATGCAAAATAGGGGCTGGGAAGGTCCCTGGATTAAAAGAAAAAAGGAGAGAAAGTCAAAGCCAAGCATGTTCCTGAGCACAGAGGATAAACCCAATAAAACCCATCTTGTGGGTGATCTATCAGCCTAAAGTAACCCAAATAATGGTTTATTTGACTGCAGGAAAGGAAAGGGAAAATATGTGGGATTAATGCCTACATTATTGTCAGTGTGAAATTAATGGTTTGCTGACTACCTAAATTACCTGGCCCACTGCTAACCCTGATCTTAGCTTTGTCTAGGCAAGCACCTGTCATTAAAGGGGCAATTAATCTACTATTCTAATTTAAAATGAGTTAATGACAAAAAAGAAAATGAGATGTGTCATTTAAGTACTTTCATATTCAAAACCAAGCAAATGTAATGATTCACAAATAATATCAACAGAGAAACTTATCCAGCAGACCTTCATATTAAATACACATCACCAAATAAATGTTTTGTCTTAAATGAGACTAGTTCCAGTAACTTGTAGAATGTGACACAACCGACTTAGTGCTTCAAGCAGTAAAGCTGAGAAAATGGTTTTCAAGCAGAAAATCCAGACAGTTTTGGGCAGAAACAGTTTTCTTTATGGTACAGGAAAATAATCATTGGATGTAAATGAGTCTTGCTTGGGAAACCCTTATTCCTAATTTACTACTGATTTAAATGTGCTACAGATACAATATATACCACAGAGCAAAATTCTTGACAGTTCTTTGAAGTTTTATAGAATGTTTGTGACAATAATGTTCAAATACAGTTGTGTATACATATGTGTAGATATGTGTGCTTGTAAGCAAATGCATGTGCATATTTGTATATGTATGTGTATAAGCACATAGGCATTTATGTGCTTATAAGCACATATATATGCACACATAAACATGTACATGTGTGTATACATATCTATGCTTATATGCACATATTTGTATATACATATGCATATATACATATGCCCACATATTTTATATATATATATAATATGTGTAAATATATTTCCTACTGGAAAGCCTTTTGTACCATTATAGACAGAAACTGATAATTTTCCCCTTGGAATCTGTCTAGTAAGAAAGAAATATATTACATGTATTTTCTTTTATATTATCCCAGCCTTCCATCACTACTACCTCCAATTTCTGTACCTGAGAGGAAAAAATAACAGATATAAGGAAACCACAAATAACAAATGTAAACCCCTCATTTTCTTCTAGAAAATGGGAAAAAGCAATTGTAAATAAAAGAACAATGTATATACTTAGATCTATAACAGTACTTATTCTCAAAATGTGATCTTCTTTAATTTATTATTTCTATGAGAAAATATGACAGCAAGAAGCCAGCTAGAAGCAGATAATGGACTATCTTCAAAGAGGATCCTTTTATTCCTCACACAGCAGTAGGTGATAAATGATTCTAATGTCAGTGCTTACTGTTTTCTTCTGGTTTTATTTTTCCCTTGCAACATATCTCAAATAAGAGACTACTAGCCCCCCAAGATAAGATACCTTGACACAGCTTCTTTCCATCTCCAATGGCTGAAGCTATCAAACACCTGGCACCAACATGAAATGCGGAAGGATGTAGATGTTTTGCTCCTTGACAATTGTTATATTTTTTTTCACATTATTAAAGAGAATATTATTAAAGAGATTCTTGCTTACAAGAATCTTTCCTCGCTAGCTCTGAAGCTGTTCTACTGAACCTCAGAAGATAGGAATAGGCAAAAAAGCCTGAATAGATCTTGACCAAAGATGAACAGCCAAAGTATTGTAATGACCTATTTTTGACTCCAGAGTTGCCTAGTGAACTGTCATCCTGAGTTTTCACTTGAATTTAGTAATTAACATGTCATTTTAGAGATATCTTACTATTAGCAGAATTTTTAAGCATCAGCAAAACCTTTTTGCAGTGAATAGAAGTAGGGCATCTACTTGAAAGGCTTGATTATTGTTCACTCCCTGTTCAAAGTCTGGGCTGTCTCTGATGATTCAGATAGGAAGGATGTGCTGTTGAGAGTAAAGCTTGGATTCAGTGCAGAAATCAACTGCAATGTATCTGCAGGCAAATGTATTTGCATTTTTTCCTCTGTTCTCTGTCAGACAGGAGTAGTTTTTGCTTACTTTGTAGCATTTTTGTGAAGACAAAATTTATGACTTTGATGTTCATGATGTTGCATTGTTTAGGGGCATGAATACACATAGCCAGAGTAAGTAGGATTTTTTTTTTTTTTAAGAATATATTTTAATAAACAAATTCTATTAAAAAATGAAACGTGAAAACTACAATGTAAGTGGGCAGGGGACTAGTAAATAAAGAGCAAATGGATATATTGTATTACTCTGAGAACTGCTGAACTGTTGATGGAAATTTTGTGCAAAAGGAAGAGGATCAGGAAACACTACAGTATATCTGAAGTCATACATTCTCCTTAGACTTCAGACTGATTCGGTAGAAATAAATGATTCATTATGAATTGATGTCCACAGCTCCAGCTATGAGGATACTGCTTTAGAATACACGTGGGACAGTTTGGGTTGGTAGATTGCACCCTAGTAAAAAGCAGGTAGAAAAACTAAGCACAGCCATTCTTGAACCTGAAGCTTTCCTGTCTTTCCTAATCTTTCCTAATTAGCAGCTCCTCCTATAAATCTCAGGAACTTTCAATTGAATGTTGGATCAGTTTCAAATGCAAAGGGTGGTTTTCCTATAGTTGAGACTACAGTTGCAATGGTAATTGTGCTCAAATTACTGAAAAATTAAGAGCTGGACTGTAAGAAAGGGTTAAGAAAAGCATTCACCTACAAATCACTGAATAGAAGTTCACCGAATACAGAAATCCTGAAAAAAACCCCTTAGATATGTCTGAGGCAAGTTGTGTTCCCCATATTACCTGAGAGCTATGTTTTTCTTTCTGTGGATTGCTCACTGTCTTGGAAATATGTAATTTTACACTTTACCATGTTGAACACAGGTGACTGCCAGTTGTTAGGTCAGGAGGAGGCAGGATGGCCTGGCTAGTTAAAAGTCATTTGGCAAGCTAAGGAATGCTGCCAGCATTTGCTGATCACATCACTCACAACTCCCTTCTTCTAACTATTTCTAGCTGCTACTTTTCTTTCCTCCAGGGGAAGAATGGTTAAAATTTTTTATTATAGATAAATTGCTAGCTTAATAATGCCTTCTATATCTTAGATTACTGACTCTGGTGGTGAATACCATTAAAATTCAAAGTGCTTTTCATATTGCAGGTCTGTAGTTATACAAACAATGTAAAGAAGGAAAAAATGGTGGAATGCTATATCTAAGAGAATGATGATGAGCTGCAGAAAAAAAATAGACAAATGGAATTATTATAAATTCTTTAAACTAATTTTTAAAATTAATCTCTATGACAATTATTTATGATTCACAAAGACACCTCAGTTGTAACTGAGGACATTTTAACAGCTACTGGGGTATTCCAGGAGACTGTAGATAGAGGGATTTCAAAGATTTCACAGGCTTACTGGTTTAAAGGATAAATTGAATCTATTTTCCTTTGCATAACACAAGCCAGAAAATTTCACCAACTAGCCAAAGTTATTTTAGCTCTGAGATACTTTCTAGAGAGTGATCTAAAATAAATGCCTTTATCTCTGGTTTGACAAATCATTTATACTAAATACTTGAGTCAAAGTTTTGCTAGCTATCTGTTAGTTCTCAGAAGATTATTTTTTTCATAACAGGAACACTTGGTATCTGAAGTCTTGTAAGGAGATAGTGCAAATTTCTAATTGAATTATACTCTTTTAAGCAGATGTGAAGTTTTGAATGGAAATAAAGGACATGGACTTGTTGGAGCGTATCCAGAGCAGGACCACGAAAATTATTAGAGGGATGGAGCACCTATCCTATAAAGACAGGCTGAGAGGTTGTTCAGCCTGGAGAAGAAAGGCTCCAGGGGTCACTTTACAGTGACCTTCCAATACCTGAAAGGGGCCTATAGAAAGGCAGAGGAAGATCTGTTCACAAGGGATTATAGCAATAGGATGAGGGGTAATGGTTTTAGAAAAGGGTAGATTTAGGTTGAACATTAGAAAAAAGTTCTTTAGTATGAGGGTGGTTGATCCCTGGAACAGGTTGCCCAGAAAGATGGTGAAGGCTCCATGCCTGGAGACATTCAAGGTCAGGCTTGATGGGGCACTGGGCAACCTGCCCTAGTTAGAGATGTCCCTGCTTATTGCAGGAGGGTTGGACTACGTGACCTTCACAGGTCCTTTCCAACACAATACATTCTGTGATTCATTCTATGATTCATTCTCTAGACAGGTATTAAAAAATTCTGTCTGTCTAAGCTACAAGAACATTGTCATGTAGCTCTTGATTTTTGTAGCCACCTGAATAAAAACTGGCCTATTTGAATAAAAGATTTTGAAATCTGGGAAGGAAACATAAGTATATATCTTGTAAAAGTAGTCAGCTCTTGTCAACTTCAACCGCAAGATATTATTGAAAGGCAGAAAAACACCCTTTATCTTTTGAAACAGGAGTCCTAGTAAGGAAGGCCTTCTCTGTAATTTTGATGCTATGTGGCAGTTAACCAAATAGACTAGAAAGTTGTAAGCTTCAAAGAGTCCAGTAATACAATGAGGTATAAATTTCTGTCCACACAGGTCAAACAATAATACACTCCACGTGTTATACATCAGTAGCTACAATCACGTAAGTCAGGCCTGTTCTATGTTCTTAAAGAGGTGAACTCTTTAAACATATACAGTCTTCTAACTTATTTTTTTTTAAGGGAAACGTTTCTAATAGATTCTATATATTCCAAAAATTAAAAAATATATATGCTTCACAAGTTACAGTGATAATGGAGAGAATTCTTTTTAGTAAAATAAGTAAGAATTTCCTAGGATTATTTGCTTCTTTTTTTCTTTGGCATATTTACAAAGCCATTTGAGAACAGAACGTTTAATGAAATAGCAAGGAAATTTTGCTCCTGAGAAGCTTGAGCATTTTTTTAATCAGTGATTTGCAACAAAGAAGTCTGTGAATGTCTTTTCTACAGGGAGTATCTGCTTCTGTGTTTACACTTGTGCCCAGGAACTGCAGCTTAGTGATGCGTGCTACTCAGAAACACACACATTGTGCTGTTTTTGTTGATGGTACTTGAATACTTTTTCACTTCCATATGGACAAAACACACCATAGATTGCCAAATCCTGCTGTGTGCACTAGGTTGTAGACCTAGCTCTGATATTGTTTTCCTCATGTCTAAAGTAACTCAAGCACATTCTCCACATGAATCACACTGTCCGTGTTGCTTCGCTGGTTTGAAGTGAGACACAGTATACATATCAAATGCAATTTAGATGGTGTGTTTCGATATTTCATTGGCACAGGAGCTAAGAACAATAGAATTGCCATAACAGAACAGAACCAATGGTCCATCTAATCCAGCATCCTCCCTGAGGTGATGGCTGTACGCTTCAGAGGAAAGCATGAAGGCCTTGGCACGCACACAAAATTTAACCATGAAAGGAAATTGCTTTTTGATTCTGTCTGTTGCTCAACTAATGCTACAAAGCATGAGCATTACTTGTCCCTGTAATTGTTATCCTAGTCAGTGGAACTGTGCGTGATAGTCTAATTTATAAATGTCTGATCCTTTTTTGAAATGTGTCACACAAGGTTGTGAGGGTTACTGTGAACATATATACAGTGTTGCTGAGACTAAGATTAATTTTATTCTTTCCATTTATTATTTTTTAAATAGGTAAAAGATTTATCAGCAGATGGTGCTGTTGCAGAGAGCTGTATTAGTTCTGTGCAACCTAACATACAGGCAATTAGTTCTTTAAAGGATGGTTTATTATCAGGTATAATGCAGTCCCTGTGGCTTAATAAAGAAAATACCAGAAAAGTTGACTCTCCTTAAAGATGGTGAATTTATAGAGTTTTATTTCTTAAGTTCAGCTGCAGCTCATGATTGGTGCTCATGAGCTACCAAATGTTATTAGCAAAAATGGAAAGATATGGATAGGTTATGTGGCAAAGATTTTCCTATCTCAAGATGGATGACTAGAAATTTTGTGTTCAACAGACTAGCCATATTATCTCAATATTTTGCTACACCATAGCAATGAGGAATAGAATGCTAAAGATAAAGGTTCATTCAGGAACATGTGCTTTCTACCCCATTCCTGTGCTGGAGAAAATAATGTGATGCCATGTATCATAAATATGTAAAACATTTTTCCTGTTATAGTTTTCTACATCCATGCGTCTCAGACCTGAGGAATTAAAGGTTAGAAGTATGGGGCAGGTTAATGCCTTCTTCAATCTCTTGAATTGCTGTTGCAGGACCCAGTAGAACCAGTGTGTCAGTCCCATGTTCTGGGACTCGTTATTCCATTTCAAGATGAACTCTTGCTTGAATAGTAATATACTGAAATGGGAGAAAAATCCAACTATAGGGGCACAACTTGAATTATAAATCCAAGCGGTTTGTAATCAATCCCCTTTCTATACTAAAGGGTCATGGAGATGCTAAATTATTGCTCTGCATCAAGTAGAAAGACTTACTAACCAAAACTAGTGCCAGCAGTTACATAGACACAGATTAACAAGATGAAAGACGTGTAAAAATTACTGTAAAAATAGAAGCCAATCTGCTTTAATTCATTCAAATCACAACTGTGAAAATAATGATTATCAAATTTACTGTACATTAAGAATTCACAGTTTTTCTAGATGATCCAGAGACAGATAGCATCTGGTAGTAAGTTAAAATGAATACAAGAATAAAAGCAATTAAATTCTGAAAAAACTAATCTTACAGAATAGACACAAAATATGTGAATTTCATAATCTGCAATAATGGATGCCAGACAGTGAGGGTTTTTGGTTTTGGTTTGTTTTTTTTTCTGTCACTGTCTGAATCAAACTGAATCTTGGCCAGGGAACATTCAATGAAGTCTAGCAAATCTTCACCAGTCACAGGTTCTCCCCAGATGCTGATTTCATGTCATATTTAACAGATAATTTAACAGAAAGACACTTTAATGGTTTGTAGATCTGATCTGGACAAGTCCTCAAAAGACAGATGCTAGACAAAACTTGTTAGATGTATTTGGATTGCACATCCCACAATCAAAACGTGGTTTTACCATGACCAGTGATTGATTACTGGTCGTAGTTGATGGCACTTTGCATGCATGGCAAGTTCTAGTGCTCAATACATACAGTGACTCTTTTTTCCATAAACCAAGTAAAGTTTGATTTTGATTCCTAACAACATGGGCAATATAAAAATGTAAATATCCTTTCCTTTCCAGTACAGAAAAAGCCTTGGGAGGTGTATGTGCTACTTGAGGCATGCAATATTCTAGTTTGGCTTCAAAGTCTTAAAATATGGGCAGATTCACATCTGCATTCCAGATCACACCTGTATAAATCATGGGACATGTATTTCATTATTCCCCTAAGAATCACTTCACTATGTTAATAACAAAGTCTTATTAAATTTTTTTCTAAATTCTCTATATCTGTAATAACTTCCATCTTCTTTCTCCTTTCCTTGCACTTCTCCCCAAAAACTCTCCTCGTGATCAAGCACGCTTCATGTTATTCTGTGGTGTTAATCTATAAACACAATAATCTATAGAGATTTCTTTATTTCTGGTGTGGCTAGATCCTTCTGTATAATGTTTTAAAACATGGCAAGGAGAATTATGGCTTCTATGAGTCAAGAAATAGAGAACTTTCTCTCTTACTCTTTTTTGAACTGGAGTCACTACATTGCCTGATATGATATACCATTGCAATATATCATGTAAGTACCATACAGCATCATTTAGCCATCTTTAGGATTTATTTTCATTTATCCTATTAGCTACTACTACCATGTTTTTCTCTGGGATAACAGATTTATTTCCCCTCCCTGCCTAGCATTGGTAAATCGCTCAATTTATACTCTCATAAAAGATTCTTTACTTGTTTAAGGAAAGAGCTTCAGATTACTGTTTCAATAATATAAATTATTTTGCCTATTTTTAGATAGTAGATTCTGCCGTGGTTGAAACAGAAGCACCTCACTGGCCCTCTTTAGTATTGTCCTTTGTTGGATTCACCCATACTTCTACATTCAGTCATATAGCTGTTCTTACTCTTAATTTTGTACTTTAATGAAAATGGAAAGTTACTTTAAACTTCAAGTTTAAATCAATATTATTTTTAGTATAAATTGTATGCACAGAATTCTTTGATCTTCTATGACATCTTTTCATAGAGCATTAGCATAACGAAAAAGAATAAAATCAGCTGGAAGAGAATGGTTATGGAGAATTTGAAATGCATTCTATGTGCAGAAGTCTTCTAGGTTTCTCAGGAGTTGTGTTCAGAGTTACATAGCTTAAAAATGCTAATACAACTACCTAAGCTGTGCAGCCCTAGTGGTAGATCTATCTTGAATAGGGAATCAGTAAGCAAGTTTGTTTTGCTTTCAGATCTTTAGGATAGAATTTTTGTTTCCAGTGTTTTTGTCATTTTTATTCACGAGGCATATCTCAGTTAAGTTTTATGAGAACTTCTTTCACAATCAAAATATGAGTTGTACTGAACAGTTGTTGTAAAATGCCTCTGTGCTGCACAAAGTCTTAGTTTTATAACCAAGTGACCTTCAGGGGAACAATATACAAACAATGGATTTGTTGCAAGACAGGTGTTTAAGATAGCCAATTAATATTATTCTCGAGCAATGGTTATCTTAGCCGAATGATAAACTGTATATTTTTATTGGTTTATTATGCATATACAGCTATGATTACACTTTGGTATATAGCAAGAAGCCCTATAAATATGCTGAAATGAATATATTATTTAAATGAATAAATACATTTTTTGCAATAGCAACATACCCTTTTACTGGAGACAGTTTATAAATACACTAAGGACTACGTGAGGTTGGATTTAAAGGGAAAGTCACACTGGAGAGCTCAGGAGAACATTGTTTTTTCCTAATTTCAAATGTCTCAAACAGCCTCTGCTGCCCATTTCATATGTTACTGAAAAATTTTCTATAATGAGTCAACTTTAGGGTCAACTAAAGGTCAAACTTCATGTCTCTAATGATATAATTAACAAATAAAATACTGTGTAATGCATTCTCCTTTCTTCTGTATTTCTGCATTGAAACCTGACATGCTATGTTAAAGAGCATGCTTTTCAGGTCATCAATCAAATATAAGGTAAGTCTTCATTAAATGCTTCTAATTAATTTTGTATTTGTATACTCCAGAAATTCAAGAATATAGCCAAACCATTGGTGGACATCCAGGCAAGCTCCTAACAACAGCATAGTTTTCTAAGCAGCAGATGGAATGAAAATAACACAATTTCTTCAGCTGGAATAGCAGAAAATTCATGAGGAAAGGGCTTTTCTACGGCTCCAGCATAAGCAAGAACCTATTTGTAAGCAGAATTTCCTATTCCTCTTTAATATATTTTGTGTACATGCAGTTAGTTTAAACACCTCAGTATCTTATTTGAGAACATCTGAAGAGGACAGATGATGATAAGAAAGCAAGTAGGAATTTGGAATTTGGCAGGGAGTTGGCAGGGAAATACTGTAATTTTTATGAGCTATGGCATTTCTGACAATACAGACTTCTTGTGCCTGATGTCAGCCCTTCACATTCTGCCATTCATAAGCACTGCTGGGTGCATAGTGCAGATAAGTTTACTTCTGTGTAGAGAGGAGAATATTAAATGAATGTAAAGAAAGCATGCTCCATGAAAGAAAGATTTCATGCTTTTTCCAATTAAGCTACTCAGTAAAACTAACGTAGAAATGGCAAAATTTAACATTTGAAGAATTGCATTCCAAGCTCTATAAAATAGGATCTGTGCTAGCTGAGACTTATGGGAGCATCATCAGCCTAGGGCTCTGAGTCATACATATCACAGCCTGCTGTGTTAACACAAACTGAAATCAATGGCATTTTAATTTAATGTGTCAGATTGCAACCTGTGATGACTAAGGAATGGACAAACTGTCATTTGTGGTGCTTCTGTGAGAAGATGGCAACCCATCACAAGGAAATCCAAGAAGGACCATTGGCTTGAAACTTCATAGTTATTGAAAAAATATACTTGGCCTAAGTTACAGTGAACTTTCTTTGAATTTTGTTGAACATCCCATGATGCTCCTTGTACTTTTTTTCTTTTTTCCTTCACAGACCATTAACATAAGGGTTCAGCCATGTGAGATTTCATATCAAGATTCTTTGTAAGGAAATACAAAAGAGATCATGAAGTGTAATATGTTACTTATGGAGGGAGAGTGTAGATTGATTTTCTGCTCCTAGGAAGTACAGTTTAAAGCTAAATGTATCTTTTCTGGAGACGCAGAAAAGATGGACTCTAGCAGAAAGAAAACCTGTATCAGGTGATTTTACTTTGTCATTAACTGAAGCACCTGTGTGTTTGGAAAGAGAAAGAGCCATTCAGAAGTATGATTTAAATAAGTAGAGGAAACCATGATTCCCTCTCCAATAAAACTTATCCGTCTGATCTATAATACATTCATATCTTTCTTCTGCGTAATAGCAAACAGTATTTCAGGGATTAACAAACTGAATCACTACAGAGAAGAAGTAAATATTTATTTGTACCTAGCATTTACACTACACTCCTCGCTCACAATGCAAAAATATTTTATTATGGCAGGTGAGCATTACTACTCTACTGCTATGAAATAAAACAAAATACTGATTTGTTCACTATAATAATGGAAGTAAATAATGGACCCCAGGTCATCTGATTTCCCATCCAATCTCTAAACACTGAAGGCTTCAGCTATTTATAGATGCTGTTAATATTCTTTATTGCATCCTGAAATCCACCAGAGGTTTATGTCCAAGGTTTCTGGCTTCAATGGAAACATGTATGAGGATATCCTCCAATGAGCACTAACTGAACATAAGCAAATACTTAGCTTCTTTAGTATTTCATAGTTTTGATTAACCTTGCAGCAATAAGACTAATCTAATTTTTGTGGAATATAGTACCATTTCTCAGAATCTAAGGGAAAAAAATTAAATTTAAGTGAAAGCACAGATACGCAATGAAACCACGTGTATAGCAACAACCTAGAAAATGTATTTTACTGGAAGTTCTTGTGTAAAAAGTAACTTGACTGCTAATAGCATGAACCACATTCCAAAATAGGCTGCTTTCTCCGGTTTTGATCACACTGGGATAATATTGTTTAAGGTTGTAAAATGTTTTAGAACACATTCTCCTTTTTAAAAAGGCAAAGATGCATAGATGATGGGATCAGGAGTACTTAAAATCAGAGGCAATATCTGTAAGAATCTCAACTTGACTTAAAATGATCAGACTCAAAATGATTTAAAACTGAAATCGTCAAGTTCATATTTGCAAATACTGTTGAACAGTAAAATTAAGCCATATTACACTGAACACTTTAAAAAGCATACTAATACAAACTTTATGCATGGATATAAACTTTGTACGTGGACAAAGATAAAGTGATCCATATCTTGATACATTGATAAAAAAAAAATCAGAGAAGAAAGATTTTCCAAGGTGAAAACAGCAGTTAAAGAGAACCAGATCACTAATTTGAAATCAATTATCTTGCTAATGGTGATAAAAATTTGGATTCCATTCTGCTTAACTACTGAAAAACATAAGCTATATTTTGTATTTCATGTAAATTGCCATTTGTTGTTTCTTCTGATAAAGAATTTTCACCCTTTCTTGTATTAAGTCTTGATATTCACACCACATGAGGCACTAACTGTGATAAAACAAAAACAGTTAAAAATAACCACATATTCAGAAGTGGCAAATTATCAGAACCATCATTTAACCAGAGTCCAGAATGAGATTCAGTTCTGATGTCACGAGGTATGTTGTCCTCAGTATTATGCTTCTAGGATTCCCTATTCTAAAGAATAGAGTCCAAAACTTACTTAAAATATTATAAAGGGACACCAGTTAAATAAATAGCAAATTGAAATTATTTACTGCACATTAAATAACTAACAGCAGGAATAAAGAAGCCAAAGAAACTCACAAATAAACAAAAAAAGGAAGCATGAAAATAAAAATGTATTAGACAAGCGAATACAATGTATAAGCCACACTTTAAATGGAATATAAATTTAAACTTTTAGGAAGGCATAGAACTCTTGGAAGGATGTAGTCCTGTTTTTTACAAATAAGTGAATGAAAGCAGTGAAATATGACACCCCTTTGCCCAAGCTGGAAGGTTTGTCAAATGCCAACCACTCCTTCCATCTGTCTGTCCAACCTGTCTGCATTTTGGCTTTTTAGATTTCTCCCACCATTCCTTCTGCTTTTCCTTTTTTGTTTGCTTCCTCACCTGTTTCCTTATGGTATGTTAGAACAGTGAGCTATAATACACTCCAAATCTACACCTAGCTAGCTCCTAAACCTTTCAAATTCTTCCACCTTGAAAAAAAAAAAGGGAAAAAAAGGGTGTGTGTGTATGTGTATGTAAAAAAAACAAGGTAGGGGGAAAAAGTGTTGATTAGAACTCTGTTTTGTTCAAGGCTGTTTTTCCAAAAGCAATTCTTGCACTACCCACCTTAAAGAACTTTCTTCCTGTAGCAGAGGAAAAAGCAGAAAACATGGGAAAGATTAATGCCTACAATGTCTCCAAAATAACCCTGTGTTTTGAGCTGTTATTAAGAATGTGGCAGGTCACATGTCCTGTAAATATTTCTCATAACTGATGCTGGTGTTTTGTGACAATATTTATCCAAACTAGCAGAAATTCAAATCCCTGCTATAGCAAGCCTTAAGGCAAAGTGTTTCCATTCACACAGGTGCATTGCAGTGCTTTCATAACAATAATTAGCCTTAACAGGTACTCATAAACAAATACCTGTGTGCTGAAAAAATGCCAGATATTCACTAATAAGTTCAGAGAGGAGAGGAGAGGGAGAGGGAGAGGCAGAGGGAG